>NMUG010002234.1:0-16329 GCA_002855965.1 Monotropa hypopitys | reverse complement strand
CCCTTGTTGGATGCTTCTCTTTGTCTGTTGCACCCTTGATTCGAGTCTGGGTAATTCGTTGTCATTGTGGAACTTTATGGAAGTAATGAATTTTGGTCCCTGTGGCTTTCCCTTCTATTGTAAGCTTTTATGAATCGATTACTGCGTTGATTAGTGAAAAGGGATTGTGGATCAAATGGTCTTAAGTCCTTTGGACCGTGGGAAGTTGGGTACGAATGTATCTTGATGTCTAGACTTGGTGTATGCTGAAACTATGCCATGTTGTTTTGGCTAGCACTTATGCAGTTTGGTGTGTGGGGGTATTTCCTTGACTATATGATATATGTCTGACGTGCATAAATTGATTTGATAAGAGCTACCGGTCGGAGCATCTCAAAACAAATAACCAATGTCATACGGTTATCACAATAGGATATGTGTGTTGTGTGTGTGGGCAATATCATTGAGCATGTGTGCGTGCATTGAGTGAAGGATGCATGCAAGTAATAGTGGATTATTAGTACGAGGATGTATGCTTTCATTGGCCATCATTCATCCATTCCAAATTGGTTTGGATCCTTTCCCTTGTCGAAGATCGCGTTGTATCCTCTTGAGGATGCTATATCCCATCGTATCTCTACCCTATGTAATTTCGAAGACGAAATTTCTTTAAGGGGTATGAATTGTAACGGTCTAGAAAATTATAAAATATTATTTGGGGATTTTAAGAAATTATTTAGGAGTAAATTGGATTTTGGGGGATTTAATTAAGATTTATTTCTTAATTATAAATTTTATCAAATTTTATCCCCTCCCCTTATATTTCGATATAGGCTTAAAACCTCTTCATTTCCCCTTTTAGCATATCGAAATGGGCTCAATACCCATTTCTCCATCGTAGCCGCATTTTGATATAGGGCAACACCCTTTGAACATGTATTTCGATATATGCCATCTTCCCTTACTTTTGTATTTCAATATATTGCATTTCGATATGCCTTACCCTATTGCATATCGATATACTACTCATTCGATGTTTCCCAGTGGAGTTGTATTTCGATATACAGCTTTACTCTATATATCGAAATACAGAGGATTGGGCAGCCACCAGAGAGACCCTATATCGATATACAGCTTCGATGTATATCGAACTATAGACTCGGCAAACTGACTTTTGGGAGGACTAACTAAGCGTATATTGGTCATTTTGCAAATGTTTAGACACAGCTAAGAGGAGAGACTGCCCTAACTTATGATTCAGAATATTCCTCTCTCCCTCTCACATCTGAAATCTCTCTCTCTAGTCTCTTCCAAAACCTCTCTCTTCTCTCTTTAATAAAAGGATTTTGAGAAGGCTTTGGAAGATTTCGTCTTCACAAACTTTGAAGAGGACCTCGAGGGCTATCCATGTCACACTTCAGAAAAATTAAATTATTTTTTCCTTCATTTCAAAATAATAATAATAATTAATTAAATCTCTTTTTTTGGATTTAATTTTATTGTCGTTGGGTTCCCCACGACCCATATTTTATTCTACTGATCCTGTCTGAGTGAGAGAAGTCTTGGTTTGTGAGATTTTGTGTTTTGAGTGCGGGTAAGCCATTGTAGTGGAATTCGGGTTGCATCTTGGTCCTCGGGGGTCGTTCAGGAATTATTGCGAGCTTTGATTCCATTTTAAATCATTAAAAATAATTAAATTATAAAAAAATCAAAAAAGAAGAAGAAAAGGAAGCAGTCAGGAGCATCGGGAGACCCTCCCCCTTCTTCTCCTTCGCGACACCCATCCCCCCAAACCCCTACTGTCGCACCCTTCGCTCACCTTCCCTCCTCCCTCCACTCTTCCCGTCCACTCTCCCTCTCTCGGTGCGCAGCCCTCTCCCCTCTCCTCTCCCGAACTCTCCCTCTCCAGCTCTCTCCTCTCCCTCTCGATCCACCCTCTCACTCTCACTCTCGGCTCTCCCTCTCTCTCTCTCTGCGCCATTCCCACTCTCTCCTCTCCCTCCCTCTTCGCGCACACACACACCAGCTGTGTGTGGTGGCAGGCGGTTGTGCGGGAGGCGGCGCAGGTGGTGGTCCAGGCAATTGGTGCAGAAGGACTGGTTGCGGCTGTGGCTGTGGTGTGCCTGCGCACGGTAATGCGACGGTCCGGGCTTGAGTTCGTGGTTTGCAGCAGATTCAGACGACCTTTAGTGGTCCGCGTCGGTTGTTCTCGAATCGACTCCATGAGGTATACACTATATACATTCGAGTTGCGTGTGCGAGCTTGTGTATTTCCGAACATATGTTTAGCTGTAGTTGGTTGTGTGTGCAGGGGTCGACTGTGTTGAATCCACTCGCGTCGATTGTTTATTGTTCCTTGGGTTTTGCAGGAAAGCATCTTAACGAACGACGATGAGCGGTATCGCGTGACGATTGAGGCTTCGTTTACCGCGAGACTTCGCATCAGTGGATAAGCTTCCGTTTCTCTCGTTTTAGTGTTCTGAATCGTTTATCGTAGATTGTGACTGTTTGTTGGAACGTTTTGTAAAATAAACGGAAATGTTTTGGAAATACAAGAAGGAAAGTCATATTTTAAGTTGACACGTCGGCTAGGAGGTGGTTTGCCCTAAGTCGTACGGAATAAGTATAAGAAATAAAAATGTGACACTATCTACTCTATACGAGGAAATTGAATTGGCTATTATTATGCAGGTAGTGTGGATACCTTGGATGGCTACTGTGAGCACTCACGACATTACGCAATGGGGGTTTGACTGGGCCCTCCCGGTGTGCCAGGGAATCACTAGGAACTATACGGTTAGTGGGCTGATCCCCAATTATCTCAGAACTAGCCGAAACTCAACATATTATTCGATATTGCCCTTATTGTTCTATAAGGCGGGGAATGGAAATAACAAGTGAATCTTGGAAACAAATGGGAATTGGAAAACATTTTGATAATAGAAAATGAGTCTTTTACTTAGTGTGAGTCGACACTTGACACAATTCCCTGTTGGTCTTGTCTATGCATTTTTTTTGGAAAAGATCAGTTACGAGTACTCCTTTCTCACGATTCTTGGTTTGACACAGATGGTTTATCGTTTTTACTCTATGATGAGTCGGTTATGAAATATTGGAAAGAAAGTAAATGTTTTAAAATATAATGAGATCCATTGCATTGCACCATTTACATTCCTTGCATGATCACACACGTTCACCCCAATAGTATAGACGTTAGGAGATAGATTAGCTCTACCAGGCGGTGGTGCCTGACCCTCTACTTTTGTAGGACTCACCCCTTGACTTGGAGCTGCTGGATCCTTTACAGGACTGGAGGCTGGACTGGACTGTAGCCATAGGTCGCTTTTCTTTTCAGTACTGTACTCTCTTTTCTTGATTGTTGGCTGCCTTGTACATGATACATTTATAAATCCTATTTTGGCCTTTCCTTTTAGTTTGGGCATTGTTGTACAGGGGTATGTTATAAAACCTTTTTCCCCCTTTTATTGGTATCAGAGTAGCACAAGCGTGTATTATAATAAGTAGTGTAATGTGTGTGTGTGTGTGTGTGTGTGTGTGTGGTAGATAGCACTTTACTTACCTGTTTGGATACTCATTGCCTACTTCTAACACTTCTAAAAAAAATATACTTCAAAATTTGGGAGTGTTACAATCCCATGGTGTGTGTGGATTGTGCATTTGTGAAGAAATGGCTCACCTAGAGATTTCTAGATCTTGAATTAAATGTGGGTAACCCCTCTCTCCCTTCTCGTATGTACATGTGTGTGTGAATGTTTTCCCTCTTGTTCATTCTCCCCTAGATTTCTTAGAGTTTTATTGGTATTGAATTCTTGTGGGTTGGATTTAGAGAGGTGTGACCATATGATGTAGGACAAGGGCCTACATGTACCCTCAGTAGAGATGCCGAGCAGACCTTATCCCCAGCCGAGCAACCAACCGCTTCTTTGAATGCAGTCGCACAGCCTACAATTCACGCTGAGCTGCCACCCCGCGCACCAGATGCCACACTGCCACACTCGCCGCACTGCCATATGGAACTACAGCCCAGCCCAGCCAGCTCGTACCAGTTCAGCATGGCAACCCACAATCACAAGGCTTCAACAGCTGTACCTCAGCTCAACCGTACTCCCGCAGAGCTACTGGACCGAGACTACACGGGGACCACCCGACATCCCCTGACATTCTGTTATTGCTTTTCAGATTCTGTTAGGAAATTGTACATTGTAATCATTTTACTTTTTCCTCATTTGTTTGTATTAGCCGCCACATATTTTAGGGTTTCCTTTCTTTGATTTCGTTAGTGGCTATATAAGCCAAAAAGATGTACATATACAACAACTTTTGATAATTTGAAACCCTATTTCGGAGCAGAGCATTCTCTCTCTCTTGTTCTTCAGGTGGACTCCTGAGCCACGGGTGGATTCCTGTGTTGGTTAAGTGGATTCCTAACTCCTATACCAAATTATGGTGTTAATCCGACCATCTCTTTATAGATTACGATGCTAATCTGTCCGCTTCTACCGGATTTCATTCAAAATCCATCCATCATCCACCTCGGTTTCAGTTTACCTGAACCGGCCTTCATTTTTCCGCTTTCCATTCCGCTGCGTTCTGCGTCAGTTGGTATCAAAGCCTACTTCCAATGGACGATGTTCCGGAAGACCGATCAGCCACAGTTGGAGATTTGTGAATTGTTTGACAAGAGATGTGTGAGCTACGCGAACTTGTTGAATGTCTCACCGGCGAGTTTGCTCGTGTTCAGATCCGTCAAGAGCAGGCTCAGGCTTTCCCTAAACATGTGGATCCGAATGGTGCACAAGCCAGAGTTCCCAGACAAGTTCCCCAGCAACACCCTATGCATGTAGTCCAGTCGGACTCAGATAGTGACGTCGATGAAAGAGTGCTTAACTTTGGTGACCAAGCCAGGCCTACAGAAAACAGAGACTACCGCATGAAGGTGGAGCTGCCTTCCTTTGATGGCTACTTGGACGTGGAAGGATTTCTTGACTGGTTGATAGAGGTTGAACGATTCTTCGATTACATGGGTATCGAAGAAGAGAAGAAGGTCAAGTTCGTGGCCTACCGTCTCAAGAGTGGCGCCTCAGCCTGGTGGGACCAGTTACAGATGTCCCGAGCACGACAAAACAAGTCTCAGATACGTTCATGACCGAGGATGAAGAAACTGTTGAAACAGAGGTTCTTGCCCACTAACTATGAGCAAATGTTGTTCCAGCAGTACCAGAACTGCAAGCAAGGACTTAGGACTGTCAGAGTCTATATGGAGGAGTTCTATAGGTTATCCTTTCGAAATGACCTTGTAGAAAATGACAACCAACAGGTGGCTAGGTTCAACAATGGCCTACGCCTACTTATCCAGGACCGAGTGGTGTTACACCCTGCCTTTACCCTCAATGAGGCTGTTGAGTTAGCTCTGCGAGTTGAAGCCCAGCTGGACAGGGTCAGTGCGGGAGCACAGAGGTTCAACAGGACCGCGACGGGAGGACAGGTGTCGAGTGGGAAAAGAGAGCTGCCAGGTCAGACGAGTGGCAGTGCGGCTAGTGGAGGAACCGCCGCAGGAAGTTCGAGTGCCGCTCACCCAGCGCGGCAAGGCAGTAAACAGGTTTTTGTACCTCAGAAAACCTCACCAAGTCCTTACACACCCTTTTCCCAACCTATCAAGTGCTACAGGTGTGGAGAGCCAGGTCATCGCTCTAACAATTGCCCGAACAGACGAGTTTCCAACCTTGCTCTGCAAGGAGATGACGAAGAAGAGTTGTTAGAAGACCGAGCCGAGGAGTTTGATGAAGAAGAAGTGGTGGAAGCTGATGAGGGAGTGGTTCTAGTTGTTTGGAGATTGTTGTACTCTCCAAGAATAGAAGCTAAGACCCAGAGACATAATATCTTCCACACTCCCTGCACAGTTGGACAGAGAGTGTGCGAGTTGATTATTGATATAGGAAGCACCGACAATATAGTTTCCCGAACTATGGTGGAAAAGCTTCAGCTGAAGACAGAAGCTCATCCCAATCCGTACAAGATTGGATGGATCAATGACGGTGGAGAGGTCAAGGTCAGTGAGCGCTGCACGGTACAGCTTTCGATAGGCCAGAAGTACAAAGACGAGGTGATATGTGATGTGGTGGACATGTCAGCTTGCCATTTGCTGCTAGGCCGACCCTGGCAATACGATGTTGGTTCTACCCACAATGGTCGTCTCAATACTTACTCTTTTATACACCACGGGACCAAGATTACTTTGGTTCCCATGGGAGGATAGAAACCTAAGGAGACCCGCACTGCGAGAAAGACTCTCCTAGTAGTGTCAGAGTTGGGAAGACAAGAGCTGGAGGAGCGAGAAGTGCACTTAGTGGTGGTGAAAGGAGAGGGTCCACAGCCGACCAGTGTACCGGCCGAGCTGAAGCCCATTATTGACGAGTTCAGCTCAGTCCTTTCAGCCGAGCTGCCAGACGGTTTACCCCCAGCACGGGATATTCAGCACCAGATAGACCTGATCCCAGGATCTCGTCTCCTCAATTTGCCGCACTACCGTATGAGCCCAGTAGAGCACGCCGAGCTGCATACCCAGATCAGTGAGTTAATCAGAAAGGGGTTTCTCCAAGAAAGCATGAGCCCATGTGCAGTGCCCGCACTGCTCACACCAAAGAAGGACGGAAGTTGGAGAATGTGTGTTGACAGCCGAGCTATCAACAAGATCACCATCAAGTACCGCTTTCCCATTCCCCGACTTGAGGATATGTTGGATCAACTGGCAGGAGCTACAATTTTTTCAAAGCTAGATCTGAAGAGTGGTTATCATCAGATCAGAATCCGCCCAGGAGATGACTAGAAGACAGCCTTCAAGACCAAGGATGGCCTGTACGAGTAGCTTGTAATGCCATTTGGGTTGTCTAATGCCCCAAGTACATTTATGCGGCTTATGACTCAGGTACTCCGACCTCTTATTGGATCCTGTGTCGTTGTTTATTTCGATGATATTTTAATTTATAGCCGTAGCCGACAAGCACATCACCATCACCTGAGAGAGGTCTTGGTATTGTTAGAGACAACCACCTCTACGTCAACTTGAAGAAATGAAGTTTCTTGACCAATAGCCTAGTGTTTTTGGGCTTCGTGGTTAGCACAGATGGGCTGACAGTTGATTAAGAAAAGGTCAGAGCTATTCAAGAATGGCCAACACCCACATCCGCACACGATGTGAGGAGTTTTCATGGATTAGCTACCTTCTACAAGAGTTTCATAAAGAATTTCAGCACCATTGCGGAACCTATGACAGAGTGCCTCAAAAAGAAGCAGTTCGAGTGGACCGCTGATGCCGAGCAGAGCTTTGCCGAGCTCAAGGAGAAACTGTCCTCAGCACCAACCTTAGCTTTTCCCGATTTCAGCAAGCTATTTGAAGTCCACATGAATGCTAGCTACATCGGCATTGGAGCTGTTTTATCTCAGGAAGGCCGACCTGTTGCTTACTACAGCGAGAAACTAAGTGAGGCAAGGAAGAATTGGACTGCTTATGAGCTGGAACTCTACACAGTTATCCAAGCTCTGAGAGTTTGGGAGCACTACCTCATTCAGAAGGAGTTCGTGCTACACACCGACAACAAGGCTTTGGAGTTCCTAAACAGCTCAGCTACCATTAACCGGAAGCACGCCAGATGGATTACCCGTGTTCAAACTTTCAAGTTTGTTTTAAAACACACCGCGTGAACCTCTAACCGAGCTGCTGATGCCCTGAGTCGCAGAGCATCCCTTCTTGCTGTTGCCCGCACAGATCTAGTGGGATTTGATTTCCTCAAAGAGTTGTAAGAGGAAGACGAAGATTTCCGGGATTTGTGGTCCCAATGCCAGCTCAGCAAGACAGGATTGAATGGATTTCTTATCCACGAGGGGTATTTATTCAAGGAAAACCAGCTGTGCATTCCCAAATCGTCACTACGGGAGTTGCTGATCAAAGAGGTTCACTGTGGGGGACTTGGAGGATATGTGGGCCGTGATAAGACTATCCAGTAGGTAGAGGATAGATATCATTGGTCTCAGCTCAAGCGTGATGTTGGTCGATTTATTTAGAGGTGCTACATCTGTCAAACGGCCAAGGGTCAGACCCAGAACACAGGACTCTATACACCCCTACCTGTTCCTGAAGCACCATGGGAAGACTTGTCTATGGATTTTGTGCTCGGATTGCCCAGAACATAAAGAGCTGCAGATTCAATCATGGTCGTGGTTGATAGATTCTCGAAGATGGCACACTTCGTGGCCTACAGAAAGACTCATGACGCTTCCAATATTGCCAACCTTTTCTTCAAAGAGATTGTTCGTCTGCACGGGGTGCCCAAAACCATCACCTCGGACAGATACAGTAAATTCCTCAGCCATTTATGGAGAACCCTTTGGGCCAAATTTGAGACCAGTCTTCAATTCAGCAGTACTTGTCACCCGCAAACTGATGGTCAGACGGAAGTG
The DNA here is from genome assembly GCA_002855965.1 of Monotropa hypopitys. Lineage (NCBI taxonomy): Eukaryota > Viridiplantae > Streptophyta > Magnoliopsida > Ericales > Ericaceae > Monotropa > Monotropa hypopitys. Next base: position 7,872 of record NMUG010002234.1, on the reverse strand, counting down.
GTCAACCGCACACTTGGCAATATGCTACGTTGTCTAGTTGGAGATAAACCCAGGCAGTGGGACCTCTAGTTGCCCCAAGCTGAATTTGCATTCAACAACACCATCAATAGATCCACAGGCCACACTCCTTTCCAGGTTGTGTATTGTCATGTTCCTACTCATACTCTGAATCTTGTTCCTTTACCCCCTCATCCAAGATCCAGCCGAGCTGCCGAGTACCGAGCTACAGAAGCCATCCGCACACTCGTTGACACCAAGACCAGACTGGAAGAATCAAATGCCAAGTACAAGTCCCAGGCCGACAAGCGCAGGAGAAAGAAGACGTTCAAAGAAGGAGACCTGGTTATGGTTCATCTCCGAAAAGACAGGTTCCCAGTGGGTACGTATGGCAAGCTTCAGATGAGAAGAGTGGGTCCATATAGAATCCTTAGACGGATCAACGACAATGCTTACAAGGTGGATCTTCCTGATGATCTTCACATTTCCAACACTTTCAACATTGGAGACCTGATCGACTACCACCCTCCCGAGCACTTAGAAAACTCGAGGACGAGTTCATCTTTAGTGGGGGAGCCTGATGTAGGACAAGGGCCTACATGTACCCTCAGCAGAGATGGCGAGCAGACCTTATCCCCAGCCGAGCAACCAACCCCTTCTTTGAATGCAGCCGCACAACCTACACTTCACGGCGAGCTGCCACCCCGCGCACCAGATGCCGCACTACCACACTCGCCGCACTGCCATATGGAACTACAGCCCAGCCCGTCCAGCTCGTACCAGTTCAGCATGGCAACCCACAATCACAAGGCTTCAACAGCTGTACCTCAGCTCAACCGTACGCCCGCAGAGCTACTGGGCCGAGACTACACGGGGACCACCCGACATCCCCTGACATTCTGTTATTGCTTTTCAGATTCTGTTAGGAAATTGTACATTGTAATCATTTTACTTTTTCCTCATTTGTTTGTATTAGCCGCCACCCATTTTAGGGTTTCCTTTCTTTGATTTCGTTAGTGTCTATATAAGCCAAAGAGATGTACAGATACAACAACTTTTGATAATTTGAAACCCTATTTCGGAGTAGAGCATTCTCTCTCTCTTGTTCTTCAGGTGGACTCCTGAGCCACAGGTGGATTCCTGTGTTGGTTAGGTGGATTCCTAACTCATCTACCGGATTACGGTGTTAATCCGACCATCTCTTTACAGATTACGGTGCTAATCTATCCGCTTCTACCAGATTTCATTCAAAATCCGTCCATCATCCACCTCGGTTTCAGTTTACCTGAACCGGCCTTCATCCTTCTGCTTCCTATTCCGCTGCGTTCTGCGTCACCATAGCCTTGTGTTTATGAGACTTTTAGAAAGTTAGGTCCTCGGCCGTCAAATTTATGAAGGTCAAGTGTTCGATATATTATTGGAGTGAGTGTTAGTGAGTGATATTGAAGGCTGTGGAAGTGTTAGAGGTCTTGTGGTATCCTTGGGTGGCCTTGGGAAACCAATGGCCACCATGTGTTCGATAAAATGCCCAAGAGGGCTATAGGCTTCATTCATGAAGGCCATGAGTTGCATTGAAGTCATTTGAGGTTCTAGGTGACCCCGATATTTATATGGTCACTGGTAGTCGACAAAACTTTCAAGTTAGGCCTTGGAGTAAAGTTTGGGATTGGCATGGGTTGTCTAAGTTTGTCTAGAGGGAAATAGTTTCCTTTGAATTATTAGAGACTTTTCCCACGCATTGTGGCATCTTAATTAGATTTGGAAATTAATAGGTGAAATTATGATAGAATGAAGTGGTTCCTCAATATAGTGATGGTTGGTATGGTCTCTCATGATGTTGTCAAGGTGGAAGGCACTGGTAGAAATAATTATCTCCCTTGGTATTATCAAGGTGGAATTGTGGGCCACCTAAGCTTAATCTTGAATCCTTCACCCATCCTTCCCAAATAGAATGAAATGAAAGAGAATTGAAAATGAAATTGATAAGTCCTAAAGAATCAATCATTAAACTCTATGGGTATAGTCAATGTAGAGGATATGGTCATTCCTAGTACTCATGTTGACATCGTCAATGTTGAGGATATGGAGATTCCTAGTACTCATATTGACACCATCAATGTGGATGATATGGACATGCCTGGTACTCATGTTGACATCGCCAATGTGGAGAATATGGAGATTCCTGGTACTCAATTGGTAGTGTCAATGTGGAGGATATGGAGACACCTGATACTCATATTGACATATCTCATCAAGGTTGAATAATTGGTTTGAATCACTTAATTGAGTTCGAACTCGAATGGTTGATTACTCCCTTGTTTGACGAGGTTGAGACACATGACTCTCTTGTTTTGACAAGTTGGAAATATGCAATAAAATAATAATAATAATAATAATAATAATAAATGAAAATTTGGTATCCCTTGTTTCGTCAAGGTGGGTGTATATGGCTCCTTTGTTTTGTCAAGGTTGAGAAAATTGGAAAACTTACCTCAATCGTTCAAATATCCCAAAATCATCCGTGAATCTAATATACAACAATGTCTAAGTTTGAAAGGGGATTTTGGAGTGAGTTGGTAAGTATAGTCTCGGTGGTGTAGTCCTTTGGGCCCTCCTAGTAGGCCCTTGTGTTTGTTTCACCCTAGTAGTGGAGGCTTGGACTTGTGTTTGGGTCATAGTCCACATTGGTTGGATCTTGGAGACTATCTTATCATGTAATTTTGGTATTGAGGATTAGAGTCTGCATTTATGGCTAGGAGATACTTGTATCCATTTCACCTTGAGGATGCATTTGCACATTATTGGACTTGTTTCCTTTTGCTATCTTTGGCACATCTTGCATGTGGACACTTAGACACCCACCCAACATATGCATACTTGTTAGTAGTTAGAGGTTTTCCTACTGAGCGCATGGATAGCTCAGACCCACTTCCTCTTTCTCCTAGTTTTTTGTATTGCGAGGATAGGAGGACTTGTCGATTGGAGTTCTTGGAGTAACTACATGATTTTCTTGGAGGTTGTCTCTCCTTTGTACTTTTAGTTATATTTATCCTTGTAGATGTAACGGCCCTAGAAATTTAAACCATTTTTTGAAGGATGATATTAGAGCAATTTAAAATAAACTACTAAAAGAAAGAACAACCAGTCCTAATACCATCCGCATGCATAATGTCAATCACAAGCAGGCATAAGGAAATAAAGTCTAACTAGTACAACGGGACACCATTAAATTTAAAATAAAAGTGCGAAAATAAAAGAGAGTACAATACAATGTGAATGCCTTCAAAGTCTTCTAGTAATCTTGGAAATCTACTCCAAGCTACTCCAATGATCATTTCTTTAAAAATATAGGGTTAGGCATATGCCTAGTAGAGAAACCTAAACAAGAGATATATGTAGATGCCATGTGTGCAAAATAAAGTATAAAAGTAAACATATGATGCATGCATATAGGACCCGAAAGGTTTTGAAAGAGTTATCAAGTTAAGAGTTGTTTTCATTTCTTTCAAGTTCCAAGACCAAGTATTTTCCAAAATAATTTCCAAAGGACCAAGTGTCCGTGTTAAGTCCATTACCTTATTAAAATAAGGGTTTTCTCAAAATCATTTCCATCTTTCTTTATCAAAATAAGGTTCACCACAATTTATGATTTATATAGGGTTTAGTATTGTTCCGCGCTAGTAGCTCGTCAACTTACTAACCGTGATATTCCTAGTATTATCTGAATCGACATGAGGGTCCAGTCAAACCCCCATTGTACAATGTCGTGAACATAGAACGTCCAGGGATCAAAATCCCATATAAGATAGCCAATTCAAAGGATCAAAATCCAATATCATTCACCATTTGATTTCCAAAAATTATGTTTTCCCCAATTTCTCAAGTTAGGACCAATAGACAAAATCAAAGTTTTTCCATGGTTTATAAATACCAAATTCACATTTCAAGTGTCGATTTCATATCCCTACATCAAATTTCCCAAATCCCCAATTTCCCGAAATCAAGTCAAATTAAGGTTTTTATAAAATTTGTGATTTTTCAAATCAAATCACGGGGATATGAAATTAATACTTTAGGGAGTCCAAACAACCTCTACAATAACTTCTAGACACGTTTACACGCTAAACCAAGACTAAAGAACCTCATACTTACATCAACTAGTAATTTTTGCTCAAATTGAAAGGAGGGAGAAAAAAGATACATTCACATGTATCAAGAGGTTAGAAGAGTCAACCTCTTAGTAAAAAATGCTCACACCCTAGGTGAGGGGTTGCCAACACTTGCACGACTAAGTACGTCACCGGGAAGCTCTCTTCAAGCTCTTCAACATTATCCCTTGAGATTTTTTCAAAATCCCAACCGATTTGCCTTGAGCTTAGAGACAAGGGAGAGAGAATTAAGAGGGGATATGTGAGGGAGGTAGAGAGAGGCTAGATTTTAGGTTCTGGGGTAAAGTTAGGGCTCATTCCTGTATAAAGGTTGAGATAAATGACCCCAAAATGACCAAAAATCCCTTACTAATCTTCAATAGATTTGCTGTCCTGACACCCATTACCGGTAACGCACAAAGTCCCGTTACCGGTAACACAACATGCAGTACTCTAGATAGCGTTCCCAGATACCGGTATCTGGACACTCATGATACCGGTATCCCAGTATTCGGGGAGAAACCCCACCTCAAAAACTGGTATCCCGGAAGGGGGGGAGGCTGGGCTACCGCAACTGTGATGTCACGCCCTGCTCTTCTTATAACATAATATAATGCTTAGTAGACATGGTGACATGAAATAACAAAAACATCTCACTAACTTAAATGCATAATAGAAATGCTAAACCACCAACAGAAGTAAAACACAATAACATAAAAGTCATCACTAACAACTATCACTAGGTCCACAGACATTTATAAACATGTCCAAAACTAACAACAAGTCTCAAATAGGAGATGACATAAAGTATAAGTCACTAAGCTGCAACAACTAACATATACAGACTGACACTCGCTGGAAAAGCTGAAACACAAATAAGTACAAGAGCCCAACTACTAGTGCAACTATGCTCCTCTAAGCTCCAACACTTCTGCACTTTAGTGGACCACTCCAAAAGCTATCCTGGATCTCTCAATGCAAAAATAGCAAAAAAATTCAAGAGATACGTAAGCTATAAATAATTTTGCAGCAGAAAAGTAAAGCAAAAACAAATATAAATAAAGTAGTAAAGTTTCTACAACTAAACAAAGTCCTGCAAGTATAAGGATGCCACAACAATATAGGAGTTCAAATCACAAAATAAATCTTTTACGCTATAAAGAAGCAAGCAACCAAATAATCATGTGTTTAAAACACTAACAACTAACAGAGATAGACTCACTGTGAAGGCACACCTAAAACACTAGCCATGTCACTACTAGTTTTATTTCACATATTGGGTCCACTTTCTTAGAAAGCATATCACTGGCATATATGTCACTCTGGACCGCCGAAACACACTTCCCTTGCAAGGACATCACTTGCGCACACAGACAGTAATATCTTTGTCCATCACACCCGTAAAAGCCATATATCTGGCTCCGGGCCCTAATTAGACCCTGTGTATTAAGGTATTCACACGTGATACTAATTATCACAACACTAGAGACTATGTTCTTTCCCACACTTGAATATAAGCAAACAACCACGTCAAGTTATGTTAGCATTCACGTTCTTACACTAAAGAACAAGTACAAAATTTCACATTCAAGAGATCTAATACTAAGTGCCCACGTTGAACTGAACTAATATAAATGTCACGTTCGCATCCTAGCATGCAACTAGTCCATCATTCTAAGCTAACAAGGGTAAATAGAAAATCAACTACAAGCACACTACAGAATTAAATGTAGCCAATGCACTCACCGAATTCCTTTAAATATGTTTCTTCTGATCTGCCTTGGATGGATAAAGATAGTTAGATTCCCCTGAAATCATACTCAAATCATTATCAATTGATTCCACAATACCAAAAGATAAATAACATTCGAACAATAATAAACCACATGTTTAATAATCATTCTCTTCCTTTATTTTAAGTCTCGAAAACCCCATGGTATCATCTAAATAGTTACAAAAATTTCCATCTTTTTTCTCATATTTTTCCAGCATCCTTAGATACCGGTATCTAAGGTTCCCCGGATACTAATATCCTAGATTAGGACCAGAAACCGGTAGCCACAACATGAAATCGGTATCCTAAACACTGCCCCAGATACCGGTATCCCAGAATTCCCAGATACCGGTATCCCAGTATACCCAGCAACTGGTACCCTCTCTGTGGTATCTAGAACCAGTATCCCGGGTACTTGTTCAGATATCGGTATCATGGAATTATATGATACTGGTGTGGTAGGGTAAAATAAGGGTGACACGTGGCAGCACAGAATCAGCGGTTCGTGATGAAATTCAGTTCGGCCGATTTGGTAGTAGTGCTCGGTATGATGAAAATGTCTCTTAAAGATGTTGACCTTACTGATTAGATTATCTATGATTAGCTGCTAACATGTCCAATAGGGAGAGAAACCTGTTCAGGGACATAGTTATTAGATTATGGATGATCTAGTCAGGGGCAATGATGAAAAGTTTAAGGCTAAGACCATTGCCAAGGTGACATATCAGCCGCACACATAATCGCTTTGCCGCGATAAGGGATGGGCCGAGAAGGCTATCCGGGCAGTGCGGTTGTGAGAGTGTGCGGGCTGGGTTACGCGGATGTGAAAGCTTATGTGATCAGCATGGAGGTATGTCTGCGCGGCAGAACCTTCAGCGCGGGATCTTAACAGTACGGCAGAACATATGTTTGGACGCTGATTGGTCGTTCCGCAACCATAAATGCGTACGTTATGTTCATATTGTCAGAGAGAATGTTCCAATGTGATTAAATGAAGAAGTTGTAAAGATGTAACGGTTGCTGAAGACGAGGAGTCTCCTGTCCATATTCACTCCCCTCCATGATGAGAAATCAGAGAGTTGGAAGGTCACCATTAATGAGGAGAGCAGAGATACAAAAGGGGGCTTTCTTCACCTGTGAAAGGGACAGTCTAACTGAGTCTCTGGTTTTTTCCTCTCTTTCGATAAGGATTTCGTTGCTCCATTTGGGACTAACTGAATCATCGGAGGGCCTTCTAAGCCGCAGAGGCGGGGGGTCTTCTAACGATTTTTCTTTGAGTGCAGCAAGTTTACTACAGGTTAATTACAAGGAATTCATTAAGTAAGAAAGTTAAAAGTCCAGTTACTGAAGCATTCAACGGCAGTGTAAGAATTCACCGTCGACAATTGGCGCCGTCTGTGGGAAATTCCACACCAATTGGAAGAAAACTCGTTGCTCAGAAATTTGAAACGGAAATGGCAATCATCAGAGAAAACGATGGCGAACGTACACCAGAGGAAGCAAGGAATGCAGGAGATGGGCGTGGGACTCAAGAAAACGATCCTACCCCACCCCAGGCTCCCAAGAAGACGAAGGGACATCCACGGTTCCGCATTTATCTGAGGGGGAGTTCAAGCAGGGCACCAGATGTGCCGATGGAAGATGTGATTCAAGATGATAATGAGGATCACGTGGATATCCAGGATGATTACGACGTTGAAGATGTGAGTACGAGCCATTCCAGATCCCTGGGCTCTCGATCTCAATCCAAGTCCAAGTCCGCTAGGAATGAGGACCTAGCTGAACTAGTCAGGGCTCAAGGGGAAACAATACGACGTTTGGAAGTCCAGCTGCAGAAGATGGAAGGTCAGAAGGGAGATGCGCCCCAGGGAAACCGTCCTTTGGTTATCCCTGGGAGGCAGAACGTCCACACCCGGCCTAGGACACGAGTTGGCCAGAGAATGGCTCTGAATT
>NMUG010002233.1:0-16334 GCA_002855965.1 Monotropa hypopitys | reverse complement strand
GACCATACAACGATTTGAATAGTCTACAGACTTTCCTTTCCTGACCAGGAGCAGAAAACCCCTTAGGTTGTTCCATATAGATCTCTTCATTCAGATCACCATTAAGGAAAACTGTCTTTATATCCATTTGATGAATTTCCAAATTGCGCAGAACAGCTATCGCAATTATCATCCGGATAGATGTTATTCTCGTAACAGGAGAATACGTATCAAAGTAATCAAGACCTTCTTCCTGTTTGTATCCTCTGATAACAAGTCTGGCCTTATACTTATCTATTGATCCATCTGCATTCGTCTTTCTTTTAAAGATCCATTTGTAGCCAAGAAGCTTACATTCTGGAGAAAGATCCACCAGTTTCCATGTATGATTCTGCAGAATAGAGTCAATTTCACTCTTGATTGACTCTTTCCACATTGGTCCTTCTGGGGAGCTTACAGCTTCCTTGAAGTTCCGAGGCTCACTTTCCAACATATATGTTAGAAAATCTACACCAATAGAAGTTGAGGTTCTTGCCCTTTTACTACGTCTAGTCTCAAGATCTTCTTCTTGGTCTTGACTGATTTCATCAACAGTCTCTAGAGTACGTTTAACCGAACTCGATTATCCGATGTATCTACAAGGAAATACAAGTTCAAAGAACATTGCATTCCTGAATTCCATTATCGTATTCTTGTGTATATCTGATATCTCAGATTCATGCACCAAGAATCGATATACATTGCTATTGTGTGCATAATCGATGAACATGCAGTCCACGATTTTTGGTCCTGTCTTTACCTTCTTAGGTATAGGTACTGCAACCTTAGCAAGGCACCCCCACATTCGTAAGTACCTATAGGAAGGTTTTCGACCATTCCAAAGTTCATACGGAGTTTTGTCAAGTTTCTTTCGAGGAACTTTGTTGAGGAGATAGTTTGCTGATAGGATAGCTTCTCCCCACATGTTCTGTGGTAGCCCAGAACTGATCGGCATTGAGTTCATCATCTCCTTCAATGTCCGATTCTTTTGCTCAGCAATCCTATTTGACTGAGGCGAATAAGGTGCAGTGTTTTGGTGTATGATACCGTGTTGAGCACAAAAGTCACCAAATGGTACTTCATATTCTCCACCACGATCACTGCGCAACATCTTGATCTTTCTGTAAAACTGATTTTCAACTTCATTCTTGTAAAGAACGAACTTCTCTATGGCTTCATCTTTGCTCTTCAGCAAGAATACATAGCAGTATTTCGTGCAATCATCAATGAAAGTAATGAAATACTTGTTGCCTCCTCTGGTTTGTACAAATTTCAGATCGCATACATCTGTATGGACCAAACCTAGAGGTTCAGTGTTTCTTTCCAAAGTCTTGAAAGAAGATCTCGTCATCTTAGCTTCCACACAAGTTTCACATTTATAACTTTTATCAATGTGAAATGCTGGAATGTGGTCCAAGTTAATTAACATATGCAAGGTGTCAAAATTAACATGACCTAGTCTATCATGCCATAAATTGGAAGACTCAAGCAAGTAAGTAGAAGGGACTTTTATTTTATTCATGCTACTAGAGCCTAGATACATAGTCATTACATTGAGTTTGAACAACCCATTAGACATATAACCCTTCGGAGCGCTCTGGGGTGTGAGGCGCTAAAAAGAGCACCCGAACAAAATGTGGCGCGGTTTTGGCACACCCTGGGCGCAACGGGTGCTCAGAAGGCGCGCGCGCTCGAGAGCACGTTACGATGTATGGTTTGCGTAAAATTGAGGCTAAATTGGTATTTTCGCGTCCCAAGCAGTTTCTAACCTATTCTAAAGCGTCTTTAGGGTTTCCTAAACGTATTTTGGACTCCCTAAGCATATCCTAAGCTGAGAGAGAGGAAAGGGGGAGCTATAGAGAGGGGTTGAATCATGATGATCTGAAGGTCCCGAGTTGAATCCAAGGCGTGATTAGAAAGTATGGCTTGTGTACAGTCGTTCTTCAAGGTATATGAATAGTTTTGATTGATTTATCTTCAGTTTTAAGTCTAGGGTTCTCTCATATAAATCCTAGAGAGTGGTGGATTCCTTCATCGTATAGCGATTGTCGAGGGTGTATATATGCATGTGGTTTGCATATCAGAATTTTTCTTAATTATTCAAAGGGAATAGCATGTAAATCAATCTAAGAAGATGTATGTGTGTGTGTTCGATTCATTATGTATTTCACGTATGTAGGTGAGTGTGATTACGGCATCGTAGTTTTGAGCATGTTAAGAGCAAAGTTGTTGATCAATTTATTTTCTATATGTTGTTCATTGTACCATTACTGAAAATCATATAAATAAAGAGGTGTGTGTGTGTCCATGATCAATAAAGATGGTAATTGACAGTTTATTGTCTGTTTATTCAAATGGTGTAAAGAGAAGATGTCGATGTAAATCAAATCATAATGTGTTTGTGGTGTGTGCGATGTGTGGGTTGGTGATGTGTGTGAAAGTTGTAAATGGTGTTAAAGATGAATTGATATATTCACAAAACTGGGCAATTATGCCATTATATCTAAAGAGCTAGGCATTCATGCCAAAATTATAGAACTGGGTAAATATGTCATTATATCTAAAGAACTGGGTAAATATGTCATTATATCTAAAGAACTGGGAAAATATGCCATTATATTTAAAGAGCTGGGCAATTATGCCAAAATTATAGAAATTGGCAAATATGCCATTATATATAAAGAGTTGGGCATTCATGCCAAAATTATAGAGTTTGTCAATAGCCAATGTAAAGTTGTGTATGTAAAATTGTAAAAGTGTAAAGGTACGTGTGTAAAGCCGTAAAGATGCAAAGCTATAAAGATGTTAAGTTGTAAAGACGTAAAACTGAAAAAGATGTAAATATAAATAAAGGTATAAAGATGTATGTGGTTAAATCTGTAAAGATGTAAAGGTGTAAAGGTGTATGTGTGTGTTAAGTTGAAAATGTTTAAATGTTCAAAATTGTAAAGGTGTATGTGTGTGTTAAAGTTGAAAATGTGTGAATGTATAATTGTGTAAAGGCGTGAATGTGTAAAATTGTGTGTGGGTGTCTAAGCAGAAAAGGTGTAATCAAAACTTGTGGTGTGCATTATGCATAGTATGTGTTGAAATTGCAACGGTCTTAAATCTGTAATATGACATTGTCATAGTGATACATGTTGGAAAGTGTGGGACTAAAGAAAGGTGTTTACTTTAGATTATATTTCGGTCATTGTTGTCTTTGTTAGCCATACGTATAACGTTCATATCTAACGAATTCTTGGATTTCCTTATTTTGTTGTTTTTCTTTTATTGCTTGGAAATCCAAATTAAAGAGGCTTGAGGTTCGGGTACACTATAGTTTTCTTGGAGTATTTAGCTATGTTCAGTTTGAGCTGAGAGTGATTATGGCAGGTGTATAGAGGACTAGTTATTTCTAGTCTTTATGGATTTTAGTTGTTTATTGTTAGTACATTCTTATGTCTTCTGAGAAGTTTTTAAATGAATTGTTTATTAGGGTTTTTAGTCTTCCACCGTCATTTTGTGTTAAAGTTTGGAGTTTTAAAGTTAATTTATTTCAACGAAGAAAAATTGTGGTGTTTTGGGTTAGCTTTACATAGCTTGTGTTGTTGAGACTACGGTGTTAAGTTGTTTTAGTCACGTAAGCCGTACAGTATTAGCATTATCAGGTCACGTATTGGGACGGGACGTGACACTTTATGTGCACATTATCATGCTTCCTACATTCAGCATCCAGAGCATCATCGCATTTGTTTATATGTGTAACAAAAATTCCATTGTAGCCCTTTATATGCTTAAAAACTAAAGATTGAGAAATACCTGTTCAGATATTCTTTCCCTTAAAGATGTCGCAACAGTTTTTCCCTTTCCAGCAGTGCTTCTATCCTTCTCGCGAGTTTCCAAAGAAATTAAGGTCGCTTGCAAATCGTAGATAGCAACTAGGATATTGGAACAATGTAGTTTAAGATTTATCCTCGAATCTACAAAATTATTCATTGACGTAACCTGCGCAAAGATCGTGAAGACATGAGCATGAATAACCAATTAAGAAAATATTAAGAGGTTCTCAAAAGAAGTTGCTTGAAATCATTTCCACTCTGTTTTCTACTTCAAGCGATCAGATTTCAGATAATCACAATACCAAGTATGAAAACTGTCTGGAACAGGACCAATAAGGATGCCGGCACAGATTGAGTAAAATATTTTCCAAGACCTGAAAGAGAACCAAGTATGTTTAGATAGACAAACTAAAACATGTGCACATGTTAGAAAAGTTTGCCCCAAATTTTTTTTGGAATATTTTGTCTTTATTCAAAAAAATGCAACTATTAGTACTTCGATAAACTATTGAATGTGAAGCATGACAAAAACCTAAGTGATCATTTGGGTGCTTCTAGTGGGAGTAAGTCAAAAGTATATATTTTATCGTAGGGTACAAAAGTATGAAGTGACAAATGCATTGACAATGATGAAATCAGGCAAGGCTTTAAGACTAGATAGCTTCCCTATTGAAGTATGGAAAAATCTTGGGAAACCTGTCGAACCATGCCCTGGGAGATTGGTTCAATTCATAGAGGGCCTTTCTCAATCTACACACTTTTCCGTCTGTTGCAAAGGATGAAAAAACATGTGGTATGTTCATATACACTTCCTCCTCTAGGTCACCATGGAAAAATACATTCTTCACATCAAACTGTTAAAGAGGCCAATCCAGAGTGGCAGCACACGAAAGAAGGGTCCGAACAGTGTTCATCTTGGCCACAGGAGCAAATGTCTCCTCATAGTCAATACCATAGGTTTGAGTATAACCTTTAGCAACAAGTCTAGCTTTATATCTCTCAACCATTCCATCTGCCTTGTACTTCACAGTGAACACCCATTTAAATCCCACTGGCCTTTTTTCCATTTGGAAGAGTCACTAAATCCCGGGTGCCATTATTTTTCAAGGTTGTTATCTCATCTACCATAGCTTCTTTCCACTTAGGTATTAGGATAGCTTCTTTCCAATCCTGTGAGATAGATACAGAAGAAAGAGAAGAGACAAAAGCACGATACGAAGGAGATAAACGAGAATATGAAACAAACTGAGAAATAGGATGTTTGGTGGTGCAAGTTCTAACTCCTTTTCTAAGAGCAATGGGAGCATTAAGATCATTACAAGGAGAGGCGGGATTATTACTAGAAGAGTCAGAAACTTGAGTTGGAGATGGTGATTGGCAAGGTGGCTCAACACAAGTAGCCTTTTCTCGGCGATGATAAGTTCTCAAATCTGATATGTCCAGACGTCCACCAATATCATGATCTGCAATTCTTTCAACAGTTGGTTCCTTTTCATAAGTTCTTGTCTCCCCCTGACGATGACAAGGTAACTGAAAGAACGACTAAGGCTCCAGAGTGTAGGATGCCAATCTTTCTTCTTCCTCTTCCTCTCTCATTTCTTCTTGATTACTATTCTCCCCCTGAAGAGATGAGAGGGGATAAAAGAACTTGGTTTCCCAAAAAGTCACATCCATAGAGACATACATTTTGCGAGAGTGTGGATCATAGTATTTATAACCTTTCTGACTTGGAGCATAGCCAAGGAAGATACATTTACGCGCTTTGGGATCTAACTTACCACCAAAAAATTTAGGGGCATAGAAAAAACACACGCAACCAAAAACCCTAGGTGGAAGAGAACTAATTTGGGATCCACCAGGGAGAAACCGAATAAAAGATTGAAATTGAAGGATACTGGAGGGCATGCGATTGATAAGAAAAGTTGCAGTAAGGACAGCTTCTCCCCAAAAATATTTAGGAACGTTCATGGTGAGCAAAAGTGAGCGGGCAACCTCAGCAAGATGGCGATTCTTGCGCTCAGCAACTTCATTCTGTTGTGGCGTGCCAACACAAGTGGTCTGAAAAAGAATGCCAGATTGTTCAAGGTATGTCCGAAAAAGACCATCTAAATACTCAGTCTCATTGTCACTACGAAGAACCTTAATGGTGGTGGCAAATTGAGTGCGTACCATTTGATGAAAAGATTGAAAGCATGAAAAAACTTCATTCTTGGACCGAAGTAAATATATCCAAGTAACACGAGAATGACAATCAATAAAAATGACAAACCAGTGATATCCATTAAGGGACGCAACAGGAGAAGGGCCCCAAACATCAGAATGGATGATTGAAAAAGGTGAATCACTCTGTTGGTTAATAGGGGCATAAAAGTAGCGTTTATGTTTTGCTAGCTCACATACTTCACAAAGGAACTGACTCCGAAGACATTGCTTAGTCAAACTAGGGACCAATTTTTCTAGAATTCCAAAAGATGGATGACCCAATCTATGATGCCATTGATGTAACAAAGGAAAAGCTGAACCCGTATCTGTTACAAGAGCTTGACCACATGTCACAGATGAACAAACTGGATTAGATGCAGATTCTAAAAAATAAAGTCCCATATGTGCTTTACTGTTGCCAATCATCCTCCCCGTATCAAGGTCTAAAAATACACAATGTGTAGGAAAAAATATTACGGAGCAATTTAGGGATTGGTTAAGTCTACTAACAGATAGGAGGTTAGTAGAAAAGTTGGGAACGTGAAGCACTGAAGAAAGCGATATGTTGGGAGAACAATTAATAGAACCTTTTCCCGAAATTGAAGATAGAGAACCATCAGCAATTCTTACTTTGTCCTTACCAGAGCAAGTGGAGTAGGAATCAAAAAAGGAAGAACAACCAGTCATGTGATCAGTTGCACCCGAGTCGATTATCCAAGGAGAAACATTAGGTTGTATACTGGAGTTGACAAATAAGTTATAGAAGGGTAAGGTAGCAGAAACGGAAGCTATGGTAGAGGAATTATTGAGCTTGGCCAGGAGTGACATGAGAGTTTGCATCTCCCCCTGAGAAAGAGGGCCAGTAAGGGAAGCATCTGTCATTGAAGATTCCATACCAACTACAGATCACCCAAGCGTCAATAACAAGGCCAAAGCAGAACAACCCGAATAATAAAACCCAGAAGCCAAGAATCCAATAAACCAAGCCGCAATCCTCAATCAAGTGGTAATAATCAGTCACACCACAAACACCACAAATGCAATGCAAGGATAGGTGGGTTTGTTGGTTTCCCTGACATAGCCACACAACGGTTGTGAGTTCCGTGAAGGATATCAGCTAACACCAACGGACTAGGCTGACTCAATATACATGAGCAACACAAAACTCAAAACAAAACTCAAACCAAAAAACCCAGTCTACACAAATCCAGGGCTCAGACAAATTTTCATCTGATAAACGCAGCAAAGACATGAAGAAAGCTGACTGAGACATCCATCAGAGCCCTTACCAAACCTTGAAGATGTAGAATCAACAGCGCAAAACACCAAAACAGGACCAAAAGCTTAAGGCCGGATCAGCTGGCAACCAAGCACAATCTAGCAAAACAGCCAGGATAAACTGCCACTTCCAACCTCCACCGAGAGGCAGCAAACAACACAGACCATCAAAGAACCAAAAGAAAATGCAGTTGGGTCCCAGAAACTCGGTAGAAAGAGCCGAAATTGAAGGGATGGCGACGGCCGAGGTTGCTAGGTCGGCGGTGGTGGAGGTCGGCGACAGCAAACGAAACCGGCGACGGCGGCTGGAGCAATGGCGGCCGGTAAATGGTCGCCTGAGATCGACGAGAGGTTGAGCAGGTCGAACTCCAGCGAACGCCACCTGCGAGGTTGCAGAGGCGCGAGGTTGCAGAGGCGCGAGGTTGCAGAGGCGCGAGGGTGGCGACCAAAAGGCGCCGGCGACAACACCGGAGGCGGCTGACTGGTCGGAAAAAAAGGTGGCGGCTAGGGTTTTAACCTGGTCGCTCTGATACCATGTGAAACGAGAGAGCAGCGGGGGAAATATTTTCTCTATTTCACAATAACAATGTACAGAATTAAGTATACAAGGATAAAAGGAATAAAGACTAAACTACCCTTAATACAAATACAAAATAAATGAACCCCTATAATTTAACAGACATGTCTATGGTATGCCTGTTGACGTGAACACTATGCACTCGACAGAGCACATTGAAAAAAAAACATGTAGCCAACTCCGATTGATTGGGACTCAAGGCTCAATTTAGTTTAGTTTAGTTTGTTTTGGTTTGGTTGTTTGTTTGTTTTGACAAGAGGAATCTACATAGTAGAAAATTATGACCAAAGGGTTAAAATAATTCACTAAAGACGAAAAAATAAAAACAGACATGTTTTTGAATTATTTATCTTTCTGTGAACTTCTTACAAATTTGGTTCTTTTTCAATTTTGAAATATCTCGTCGAGATGAATCAATAATCCACAAAAACTTGACGCAAAACTAATAAATGCGGGAAAAACTGAATATAGACAAAAAAATCCAATAAAACATTAGGCCAAACTTCCAAAATATAAAAGAAAGTAAAATAGTATGAATGTGCACAGGACATACGTTTGGTTCATTTTCTTTTTCCATGAGGTCAAACAAGATTTCCCATGCCACTGCAGGTAAAACTTTGAAAAAACTTGAAATTAGCGATAAAATGTGAAACTTGGACATCCCAGATGAGACAGAAACACGGCTGACAGTTTTCTGGCTGACTGCTATAACATCAAGATCTTTTGAATCCTCACCCAAATCCAAGTCCATGTCCATAATCATACTTATAGTGCTATTTGATGGAGATTTTGGAACAGAAGAGATGGGAGTAGAAAAGTCGGGCAGTTCTATCTCAGGGGGAAAATTCGTAGTGCTATGAGAACATTCTTCATATAATTTGGCCAAAGCTTTCAAAAGCCTCTCAATAGATTGACATAATGCAGTGTAGAGTGTTACATCAATAGTATTCTGCTCCGTCCATTTGTTGAAAAGAGGAGAGCATGCAAAACTTTTGCAAGATGACATGATGGAAGTCATGCCCTCAAAAATAGAATTTGAGCTTAAACAACCCGTTCTCATGTCATTATGGCTCTTTTTAATACCAGAAATAGCACAATCCAGAAGTTTTAACAAGTGCTGGCCCATTTTCTTGAAGAATGGTGAAACTTCTTCTCTTACCCTGAAATGAGGTAGGTACAACTCATAAGGAAAGTATTCAGAAAACAGGATCACGTGTATAGCTAAAATAATAGGCGGAGAAAGGGTCGATTCCCAGAGGCTCGCATTTTCCTGAAATTGCCATCCAAATTGCGCATAGCAAGAAATTCAATATCAACGTCAACTCTATTAAATTGTATGGTACATTAAACATGAAAATCATCTTTATCATATATGTAACATTTTTACAATGGTATGTTAGACAGAAAAAACATTACACCGTATTAGTAATATTTTCACATTAAATACAGAAACAAGAAAAGAACGGAGAATTTAGTATGTTAAACATGAAAATCATCACATCGTAAAAGAACACACTTTCCATCAAATTGCAAAAGAGAAAACATGAAGAAACTCGAAAGAAGAGGGGAAAACAAAAGGAACTAATGAATGGCTTATAAATTGGCGGTGCTGGAAGTAAAGTCAACCAATACTTTTAGTAAGCATGAAAAAACTGTCCACTACTTCGACAGACAGCTTCAGTACTAGCTTGTCTGAAGCAGATAAGGAATTGTCGCACCTACACAAATGTAACCTCGCTAAACTGGAACAGAAAAATATAATTCTAAGATTGATAAAAACATGATATAAACTGACTGACCTCGTTATATAGGAACCGAACATAAAATTAGATAAGAGGGCACACTTATAGAAGATGTCACATAGAAGTATCTTTTCAAGCTCTTTATCCAGTAAAGCTTCAATAATGCAGGTCTCCATTTCATGAATAAGCAAATCTCTTAACTGATGCGGAAGGCGTACGCTCCGGTAGCTATGGGATTGACAGGCCTGAAAATAGCAATAAAAATAAATGTAGAGCATGAACAAAAACCATTCAGTGGTTGTACTGAAGAAAGAAGAGGAGAAGTCACCTCAGGACCAGAATCATGATCAATTTTTGCCAGGACTTCCACAGAGCATTCAAAAAGTTCTTGCAGACTGTCATGTTCATGATCCTCCCCCTACAACTCCAATTGGATACAGTTTACAAGCCAAAATGATAACCAGAAAACATCACCAAATATGTACCTTTGTGAATTCCTCCACAAGGACATCCATGTATGAGTGACATGGGAAAAGTTCCTTGGAATCGAGTGGTAAAGGAGCACAACCAGCACAAATAGCATAAACAGCTTCTGGCAAGAATAGAACAAGGCCCTCATTCAACATAGGACAATCCTGCATAAGACTGCCACTTACTTCTGGACAATATCACAGAATACGGTAGAATACAGAATAATTTGAAACCCAAATTAAGTGGCATGTCAAATTACGTTATAGTATTGAGAAAACAATCAAAATATACTAAAGGGAAAAAAGAAACATTAAACAGAATGACACAAAGTATCCACCACTAAAAATGACCAGCATGAAAGTGTGTTAAGTTGTGGGTGTGTTTCTATATTTAATGTATTCCTGGTCCTCTTACGTAAATAGATTAGGAGACAAGGCCTCTTAGTGTAATTTTCTTCTTTTACTCACTTGTATAAATTTAAACGTAATGAGAATGAAACCCTATTCTTTTTGCCTCTCAATTGATGTCTGACATTACATGGTATCAGAGCATTAATCCAATCTCTTCTCCTTCCACAATTGTGCGTGCTGAGGGTTATCCACTGTAGACAAACTCCGTTGATTTTTTGACTGTTGATTGATCTCTATTCCTCGTCGGCAGTCACCTATCAGTTCCATTGTTGAGAGTTGAGTAATCTCCTTCAACGAACTATTTGCTTCAACCATCGAGTGTGAGTTTCTCTCCACAAACCCATCGTTGAGTTGAGTTTTCTCCCCACAAATACAAACCCAGACCACACAGAGCGTAGGTTGAAGATGGGAGTCGCCGAAAAACGCCATTTCTTACCGACTGGTTGTTTCGCCAGAATTCCAAGTTCGTCGGAAAAATGTTTTGACCACACCACGGCCTTCGTTTCGAGGAGATGATCACTCTGATAGTCGTCTGATCGTCAGAGGAGAACCAGGCAGGCCGCACATGCCGGCGGAAAGAGGTGCGTGGACGAGTAAGATCCAGTCGCGGAGTGCATCTCACACGCCATTTCAGGGGTTGAAGACGACCATGTCAACCGTCAACGCTGACGTGGCGACCAATCAACGCCTACTCAGTGCCCAGTCACCAAGCATCCAGTCAGCGGCCGCGTCAGCTCCGGACCGGTTCACCATTTGTGGGCCAAATCAGACGGGTTTAGGCCCGGAACCGACTATTTCCGGACCAGTTCACGGGTTTCCGGACCGGTTCAGCCCATTCCAGATGGTTTCTTGCGTGTTTGGGGCCGGTCCGATGGATTTTAGGGAGGTTCAGGCCATTTAATGCCCGGTTTGGCGGTTTTCTGGCCGATTCTGGTTGTTCCAGTCCCAGTTCAGTGCGTTTCGGGTCATTTCAGTGAGTTTCTGTTACGGCTCTCTCTGTTTTACGTGATTTCCAGTTCGGTTCTGGTGGTTTTGGTACCGGTTCAGCGGGTTTTAGACCAAAACAGTCCATTTTGGTCCGGTTTTCTAAGTTCCGGACTATTTTGGCACCGGTTCACGACTGTTCGGAGGGGTTTCTGTCCGGTTCAGTAGGGTTTTAGCCCAGTTTGGTGTTGTTTGATCCGGTTCTTGCATTTTTTTGGACCGTTTCATCAGTTTCTTGCTCGGTTCATGTTTTTTGGGGGGCGGTTCAGCCAGTTTTTTTAGGCCAGTTTAGCTCGGTTCAAGGGCATTGGAGGTTCGGTTGCAGTCATTTGGGGTTCGGTTCTTGTGCTTTTAGACTGGTTCAGCGGCTTTGAGGTCGTTTTAAGTCCGGTTCCTGTATTTCTTGCTTCAATGGCTCATGCATCTCATACTAGCAACCTCTCTCAGGAGGAGTTGAAAACTCTCAGGCGTCTCATGGCTAGGCTCGATACTTCACCTACCATGACTTCTACTCCTACACATAGTTGTCAAATCGTGAATCGAATCGTGAATCGAAATGGTCCTCGAATCGCGAATCGCGATGATTCAGTCACAATTTGTATAATTCATAAGGTCTATAATAACATACTTAGTTGGTCCAATATAAACGCGGGTCTATCAAGGCGGGTTTCCTTTTGAGGCAAGACCCGAATACTGCTTCTGGTTCCAAACGGCCGAAAGATCCGGTTTCTTGCGTTGCTTCTTCGGACGATGGGGATCCTGTGGAGATAAAGAAGGAATTGTCGGCTAAGATGGATCTGGGTAATTTGCTGGGTATCCCAAACGCGGGGCATTATGAGGCAGCCGTTCGCGATTCTATCATGGAGGAAAGAGAGGTGGAGTCCGTTTCTAAGATGGGCCGTCGTAAATCGTCGCGAAATTCGTCTGGCAAGATTAAAGTTAAAGCCGCCCTGGGGATCAATTAAAAAGCTGAGCTTTATTTTTTCGTGAGGGCCGTTTGGGTTTCAACATTTTGTTGATTTGCCCGTTTTTTGACTTCTTTTTGTTTTGTTTTTGTTTGGCTGTTTTGCTTGGGTCGTGCTGGGCTTTTCTTTTTCTTTAGTTTCTGCTGGCAGCTGGGCTGTGTTTTTGTTGTTGTTTGGCTCATTTTTTATATATATAATCTATCTGCTTTCCAAAAAAAATAATAACATACTTAGGTTAATATTGATAGTCCAATGGCGCTTACAAAAAAAGATAATTCAAACACAATATCAATATTTTTTTGGCATTTAGGAACTCTAAAAAATAATTTCTAACTTCATCTAAAACTTGTGTACACATAGCGACGTTATTGCGAGTTCCGGTCAAGTGATTTTTCATCCATGCAACGCCACCCCAAAATTATTGATGCGGTTCATTTGCGATTCAGATGCGATTTTTAATATATTTCAGCAGCAACCAAATAAAAATGAACAGTTCTTCCTTCTCTACAAAGGCAATGCGAGAGAGAGAGAGAGAGGTGATGCAGAGGCGAGAGAGAGAGAGAGGCGCGATGCAGAGGCGAGAGATACAGAGAGTTCGTGGGTTCGATATAGGGTTAGGAACGACACAACTGTTGATAGAATTAAAAGAAAACCCAGTTTACCCAAAAACCCGACCCATATTTGATGACCCGGTCCAGTTCCGACTCAATACTTCAGATGTGATTCGTCCGATTCACTTCCCGATTCATGACAAGTTGTCATTCATACCTTCGATTAGTATTGCTTAACCACTAAATCGAACCGAATCGTGTGATTCGAATCGCAAATCATACAATTATGATAACTATGCTCCTACAGGTATTCTGGCAAGTACATCGCCTGCTTCTTTATCTCTTTCTTGGATAATAGACTCCTAGTGCTACAGATCACATGATAGTTTGTTCCTCTTTTTTTTTCTTATTCTACATGTTTCGGTCAAGATAAGGTTAGAGTTGTAGATGGGTCTCCCTCCGCTATCTCGTGAAAAGTTTTATTCATTATTCTCCAACCATTTCGCTATCTTCCATTCTTCATGTTCCAAATTTTTCAACCAATCTTCTCTGTTAGTAGTATTACTCGTTTCCTAAATTGCTCAGTGACATTTTTTCTTACACATTGTGTCTTGCGGGAATTGAATACGGGGAGAATGATTGGCAGTGGTAAACCTCATAATGGCCTCTATTTTTTGGAATCTACACCTCATCCACCATGTCCACCTTTGTCATGTGGTCAGGCTCTTGAAGCAGATACAAGTTCAGCTCGCTCTTTGTTACACCAATGGCACCGTCGATTAGGTCATCCTTGTTACGGTGTCTTAGAAAAAATGTTCCCTAGTCTGGTCAAGCATTGTTCTAGGAATCAATTTTTATGTGAAGCTTGTGATCTAGCAAAACATAAACGCTCATTTTATGCTCTTGTTAACCAAAGAAGTAATTCACCTTTTTCAGTCATCCATTCCGATGTTTGGGGTCCTTCTCCTGTTGTGTCTTTTTATGGATATCATTGGTTTGTCACTTCTATTGATTGTCACTCTTGTGTCACTTGAGTGTATTTACTTTGGTCCAAAATGAAGTTTTTTATGCTTTCAATCTTTTCATCAAATGGTGTGTACTCAATTTGACACCACTATTAAGGTTCTTCGTTGTGATACCCGTCTTAGAAAATTCATTTGTAATTTAATTTATTGCATATTTATCTATAAGTTTAGTATAAAACATGTGGATTATCATGTTTAAGAAGATCAAATTAAGTTTACGGGAGAAATAGGTTATTTGCTGGAAATGGCTTAAATCAAGTCTACATATCGAGATGTGTATGACTTGGGAAAATCCATATATCGAAATATGAATTATGAGATGCTACATATCGATATGTGAAAAGATTTGAGATAATCACATATCAATATACAAGATATATGTTCATTTGTTCTTGGCTGTGAATAAGGAACACATTATCGATATGTGATCACTCTGTTGATGAATGGGAATGTCAGGACTTGAATTTCCGTAATCTTTTAAATCCAATTCTTTGGTGTGAAAATATATTTCGGGGATGTAGTTAGGTTACTCTCTTAACCTAATACAGATTTTTATGTTATAAGACACAATTACCCCCATTACTTATTCTAAACTACCCTTGTGCGCCATTGATCTCACTTATTTAATACTTAAAACATTAAAACCCCATTTTATATCATTTAATCCTCCTTGTAATTTTCCTTTAACTCTATAATCAAAATTGGAATATCATATTCCTTAATCTCACCTTTGAATATTTATTTAAAATATTTAAAATTTATAAATAGACGATACGGGTATTACAACTCTCCCCCTCTTAGGAAATTTCGTACTCGAAATTAAAACACCTTAGATATTTATACCAACCAATAAAATCTACCACTGTTTTCTTCCCTAACTCTTCACTTTACGACGCAAGGTTATAACTTTCAAAAATTCAACAAGTTCCACTTTTCATAGTCTCACATCAAATTTTCACCATCTTTATTTCATTTCTTTTCCTATTCCCCCAATTGATTTGCAAAACGGGACAACATTTCCAATCCCCAACATCATTACTAATATAATTTATCATTATCAACATCAAGTGTCATCAAAACGATAATAGCAATCTACAATCAATGATACACCAAGGACTTAACATCACAATGCCTTTGCCAACTTGCTCTTAAAAAATGCCAAAACGACTATAGTTTTAACCACTCATGATGAACATAATAAGATCAACCCAATTCTTCTCTTACCATCCCCAAATTCTACTTCCAAAAGCATAACTCTACTCTACCATCTCCTCATGGCCTTAATTCAACTTTTTACTATCACCACAAAGGTCTTCATACAATCTATGATCTAATCTACCCAAGACTTCTCGTAGTTTCGCACTAAGGTGGTACTATACTCCTTTCTCCCCAAATCCCGCATTCCTTAACCACGATGGACTCAATTCCTATCAATCAAACATTTTCTACTCTAATTACTTCTAACTACGACTCCAATCACATCGACGCGATTGAAATAGCAATGCTAGTCACAACTTTCTTTTTCCTTACAAAACAACAAGACCTGCCATAGAGTTACCACAAGAACACTTTGTTCCTAACCCCAATTTCAACTCATAACGACTCTTATAAGAACAACTTCCTTAAAGACTTTTAGATAACATCAACACTCTCCAAACTAGCTTGATACCCACGTCATGTTGACTCAAATCCGAACTTACCATTGCCTCTTACAACATTTTTCTAACCACATGATGAGTAAACACCTTCTTCCATGGAAATTCCCCAAAAGAACTACCTTGAAATTACGTTGATAACTGCTGTTGCACACACCTCACTCAAACGAGAAAATCACCTCAAAGATTTCGAACAACAATTTCATGCAAACTCCCACAAAATCCTCCAATAGCCGAATAACCCTCTACAATAGACCATAAATCCACCGTTGCAACACATACCAAACTTCAAAGTTGTATAACAAACCTATAAAGCATACACTCAAAACTTCTATATAACTTGTGAATCACCTTTCTAGTTCCATACACGAGTACCACTATGTGCATGCATACCCTTCCATCATTCAACTAAACCATCGAAATCACTCGAAATTTCTACTAAAAGGAAACATACAAACTCTGCCCAACAATCCACAACATCTCAACCAAAAATCAAGGTTATTTTTAAACTTAGGCAACACGTGCCACGAATATCCTAGACTAAAATCTCCCAATCTAATTAAGAATTTAGGTATATTAACCTTACCCTCCAGATTTCAAATCCTCAAGCTCAATTCTCTAGCCACATAAAACAC
>NMUG010002232.1:0-16334 GCA_002855965.1 Monotropa hypopitys | reverse complement strand
ACAATAGTATCTTTATGTAATGTGTATCTTTTTTTTATTTAATTATCTTTTATTCTTAATTATTTTTCATAAAGTATTTTTCTTATTTTCTTAATTAATTTCCACAAAGTATTTTTCTTTTTATTCTTGCACACCATTTGGTTAAAATCAATTCTTTTTCCGACTAAATTCCGTGAACTTGCAAATACTGAAATCCCAACAAAAAATAATTAAATAACATACTCTGGACTAATAAAGTGTATAATTAAAGAGTGTAATTGGGTACGTTTCTGTACTTATCAACACTCCTGAGCCAGAACTCGCATTTACTGAATTTTGCATAAAGCTTCTTCTCTCGTAGAATTTGCAAAACTATTGCCAGATGAATAGCATGTTGCTCCTCGTCTTTTGACTAGATTAAAATATCATCGATAAATACGATTACGAATTCGTCGAGATAAGCGGTGAAAATTCGATTCATGAGATCCATGAATGCTGCCGGCGCGTTAGTTACACCAAATGGCATGACTAAAAATTCGTAATGGCCGTATCTGGTACGAAAAGCGGTCTCCTCGACATCTTCTTCTCGGACCTTCAGCTGATGATATCCAGAACGCAAGTCGATCTCTGAAAATACTTGAGCTCCTTGCAGTTGATCGAATAAGTCGTCGATACGTGGTAGCGGATACTTGTTCTTGATCGTAATCTTGTTCAGCTCCCTATAGTCGATACATAGACGCATGGTTCCATCTTTTTTCTTGACAATTAACACTGGTACACCCCATGGTGATGAGCTTGGTCTGATAAAGTCTTTGTCCACCAAATCTTGAAGTTGCTTCTTCAGCTCCTTGAGTTCAGTCGGTGCCATTCGATAAGGTGCTTTAGATATCGGTTGAGAATCGGGTATGATATTAATAGAGAAATCTATTTCTCGATCGATCGGTATGCCTGGTAATTCGTAAGGAAATACGTCGGTGAAATCTCGCACTATCGGAATATTAGATATTACGGAATCTTTTGCCAGTGTTGTGGAGATACTACAAAGATATCCTAGACAACCTTTCTGCAAAAGTCGACGAACTTTCGCCACCGAAACAAAACAGGGTGGTGTAACAACCTTTTCCCCTTTCAGCTTCGTCTCCCCTCCTATAAACTCCTCAAAGGTAATCAATCTTGAAGTACAGTCTATTTTCGCATTATACTTGAATAGAAAATCCATACCAATGATCACATCAAAATGTGTCATGCTCAAAGGAATTAAGTCTATCATCATAGACACTCCTCCAATAATAGCTTCACAGTTTCTCAAAACTGATGAGCACGCTACTCCTTTACTCGCAGGTTGGAATACTATAAGATCATAATCTAATGGTTCAGGAATTCTAATGATCTCTCTGACATGCATCGTGAAAATAAAAGAATGCGTAGATCCAGAATCAAATAGCGCATAAGTAGGAATTCCACAGATAGAAATTCTACCTTCAATGACCCATTCGTCATTCCTAGGATCACCTAGAACAATGGCGAAAGCCCTTCCTTGCCTCTGGTTCCGATTGCCTTGATTTGCATCATTCCTCTGGTTTCCGACTGGTACCGTGTTTGCCCCAGTAAGTACATTTGGACAAGCATTCTTGTAGTGCCCTACTTGACCACAGCCAAAACACACCGTAGGTCCTCTCGCCCAGCATTCTCCCTCATGGCTTTTTCCACACTTGGGATAATTTGGCCTTTGCCGCTGTTGATTGTTGTTCCTTCCTCTCTGGTTCTTCTGTTGACTTCTCCCATAGTTTGCTTTCTTTGAATAGCTCGATCCTCCCTGGCTTTGGTTCCTCTTCCTTTCGTTAAATCTTCTTGATTCATCAACGTCTTGTTCCACAAAGATAGCTCTGTCCAGAACTTCAGCATACGAAGGTAGTTGAAAAGGACGAATGATCTTCCTTATTTCATGCTTGAGTCCTTCCTCGAACTTTCGTGCCTTCATTTCATCATTCGCGACTAGGTATGGTGCGTAAACAGCAAGATTCGTAAAATCAGCTTCGTAGTCGGCTACAGTCATTGCTCCTCTCTGCTTCAGATTTTCGAACTCCATTCGCTTCGCATTCTGCATAGCTCTTGGCATAAACTTCTCGCGAAAGTTCTCTGGAAATCTCTCCCAAGACATATTGGGTTCAGCAACGCTTTTCAAATTCCACCATCTATTGGCTTCGCCCACCAATAGATATGACGCAATCTCGACTTTGTGCAGGTCCGTACATCGGAGAAGACGAAAATTCTTCTCTAGCTCCGCAATCCACTCGTTTGCTTTAATTGGATCCATCCCTCCAGGAAAAGTCGGGGGTTTGAGTTTAAGAAACTCCTTCACAGCTACCACATTGTGAATCTGTTGTGCTGCATTAGCTCCTTCATCTTCAGGGATTGCCGGTGGTTCAACCACAGGTTCCGGTTGTCGTCGCATTTGCTCAATCGTAGCTTGTTGAGCTTGAACAGTTCCAGTCAACGTCCGCACCATGTTGCATAGTTTAGTAATCTCGTGACGTTCTTGACCCGTTGCCCGAGTATTAACCATTCTGATAAAGAAATACTTTTTATTAAAAGTCGGGAATACTTATGACATAATATTTGATAACGTAGATGCATAATTGTGTCCGGTACACAACAAAAATACTCCGGATATAGCAACTAATAACACGTCACTCGCTGTCAGAGTCACTAGGCCACTCATAAGGGGGATAAATCCATTCTTGACGAACTATTTCTTGGTTATCAGGGTAAACTGGTATGTCAACTAGTTTGTCCACCACTGGTAGATCATCCTCAAGCTCTTCCTCTTCCATTATTATTATCTCTTCCTCTTCTTCCTCAGGAATATTTTCCTCTGGATCTGACTCTTTGCCTTCCTCCTCATTTCCAGCAAGATGATGCAGGGATACCATATAAATCTCGTCGAGACTCCATTGTGGCATCCACTCTCTCGCCACAAAGCAAGCTTGCTCCCTTAGCCTAAGACGATAGTCAATTATGGCTCGAATTTGTGCCTCAGAAAGATGCATATTTGCATAAGCATCCTGCGCTGCAACGCCACAAGCCATGAGTGAAGCGTCTTCAAGAAGTCTTGCCTCCGTTGCTTCTCCTTCCAAAGGAAATATTTCTGCCAGTCCATCCTCAGGATGATTGTCGGAATCATCACTAGAAAATCCATCGTGATCGGAGTCGCTGCTAGACATAGCTACAAAACTCATAATATAAGCATGCATCTTCAATATAATTCATCTCCAAGTGTCATATTTGTGTTTCTAAGTGAGTGCCTTGCTTCCTGGCTCTGGTTTGTTCAGAAATTCATCAACTCAAGCTCTGATACTACTTCTGTCACAACCCATCCCGATCTCGGAATGAGTCCATGACCGTCCAACGAGCAAGCTCGTTAAAGGCCTAGATAAAAGAGTTGAAGAATTCCTTAACAACATAAATATGCGGAAGCGTGTGAACAAAAACCAGAGCAGTGATATAGATGTTCTCATTAATTTCCCAGGATTACATCATTTGGCTTAAAACATAGCCAATACATTAAAAGGTACAACAAAAGGCTCTAAAACATTATTTAAACAAGAGCTGCCACTTCATTCTTCGACCTGACCTGAAAATGGTTTTAGAAAATGCATAAGCTATAAAGCTAGAGTGAATTTCTAGATACTGCAGTACAAGTTTCATGGATTCAC
Source organism: Monotropa hypopitys (assembly GCA_002855965.1). Classification (NCBI taxonomy): domain Eukaryota; kingdom Viridiplantae; phylum Streptophyta; class Magnoliopsida; order Ericales; family Ericaceae; genus Monotropa; species Monotropa hypopitys. The sequence goes on along the minus strand of NMUG010002232.1, from coordinate 12,639 downwards.
AATATTCTCTGCAAGATTAGTTTCACAAGCAAAATATGGCTCAAAGGCTCAATAGTAATAACAATGCTTTATAACAATTCTTCCTTTGTTTTGTTTCCATGCCAACCTGTATTTCACAGTATATCATTTCATAATTCAACCCTTATAGAATAAGCTTGACTTTCCTTTATCAATCTGCCTCACATTTATGCTTTTGCTTGTGTCGTATAAGCGTATTGATTTCCAACACTATGCTTCTGTCGTATAAGCATTTCCATATCATTATGCCTTATGCTTTTGTCGTATAAGCATTTTCGAGGCCTTATGCTTCTGTCGTATAAGCATATCAATCATAGGCTCATATCCATGCTGTCATCATATGTGCACCTCATTTCCGTTTCATCTCCATTCCAATTCCTTTTTCTCTTTAATTCATTATAAATCCTTGTCGTACGGAACTTCATAAAACAGTTTTCCAATTTGTTCATCCATGGTAAAAGAATTTGTGCATGATCCATTCTTTCAAAAACTTCTTTTGGAAATAATATATCGTTTCGGGTTTACTAACCATAAATATAATTCCAAAGGAAATGCATTGAAAAGTACGAGTAGAGCAGTATATAGAGATTCACCTGAATAGGATTCTTAAGCTTCTATTTCTTCTTCTTCTTCAACTAGCCCAAATCTGGATAGTAAGTCATTAACTTAGCATTTAAACAAGGAATTCTGTCCTAAACATTACTGCCGAGCTGAGCTGGCCGAAGGCTCAAGTCTGCCGAAGACTTAAGTTTGGCCGAAGGCTTGACTGAACACTACTGGTCATCCAAAAGGTTGACTGCCTAAGGTATATTTTAGCCGGAGGCTTACTGCCGAACTGCCACGGTCCAGGCATATTAAACAAAAACCAAGGTTAACTCTTCCAAGGAGTTACAAGCCTTTCTAGGAGTGTCAACCTTCTTAGGTTGAGCTGACCTTCAAATACTAGGTCGGTTGGGTAATTGCCGAGCTGAGCTACAGCCGGTTGGTAAGTTTTCCGCACTGCCATACTACGGTCCGGACACCATTTGATCAGAATCAAAAACATAGATTTCAAGTTATGGTTTCATTTTGGTAATTGGTCGAAAATGACTGGAGGACTGTTTAAGAGATCTTGGGCTACTTTCCGAACAACCAAAGCTGTTGCCGAGCTTATTTAGTCAAAGAACGGTTGGGTTCTGCCGAGCACAATTTGCTTCGGTCAGAATGATGGTCAATCAATCAATATGAGTAAAGTAGTGCGGCCGGACATGATAAACGACTTGGACGAACTAAATAATGACCTGGTCATAAGCTTAGCCGAACGCTAGCTTTGCCGAGCAGAACCTATGCTTTAATGGCTTGGCTGAGCACAACTCTGCCGAACTGAATAGCTACGGGTGCGAGGGACAACAATAGTGTGCGGGAAGACTCCGAGTGAGTCTGCCGAACTGATTTTACTAAGGCTAGACTTGAATTTAAGTCTGCCGAACAATAAGTCATAATCTAGGGCCTTTTGCCGAACAGAAAATGATAAAGTAACATATTATACCTTTGGCCGAAGCTTGATTTGCCGAAGGGTAAGTGATCAAAGCTGGAAATATGTTTGCCGAGCAGGTATTGATACGAACAAAGGCTTACCGAACTGGTGAAATCCTTGCCGAAGGAAAAACTAATCATCTGAACGAATTTGCGGAGGTAAAACAAGTCTGACCGGAGCTTGAACAATGGTTCTGAAGAGATTTGTTAAATGACAAAGGCTTGCCGAACAATAATTTTAAGTGGAGATGTACGACAGCAGGTTTGCCGAACACTCTGAGTACAAAACTTGAGTTGCCGAGCTCCTGGAATAAAGGCCCAGAGCTCTGCCGAACAATAATGCTTCAGACAGTTGTCTAGAGAGAGAAACAGAAGGTCTGGATGCTCTCAAGTTGGAGTTGTAACCAAAACGAATGAAATGGCTTGGTATTTATAGAGTTTGAGAAAAAATAATATCCGGACTGTTGGCAGACCATCAAACGGTGCCACTCACAAGGAATGGGTCCCACCGGCCGCCTAGCCTAGGTTTCTAGCCTGACGACCTAGGCCCACCAGCCGCATAATTTGGATTCTTCCGCCGGGAATGGAATGTGACGTCAGCCCACTCCAGACTCTTGTCTTCTGACAGAGTGGCTGTCCAGATGGACTCATCCACATGGCCGCGCAGCCACGTCCGAGCTGACCTGTCCGGACTGCCAAGTAGCCATCTGAGCTGGCCGGACCTCCACTTGGCTGGACTCCTAAGCCGGATCCCTACTGCTCGGCAATAGCTCGGCCGGACCCTTAACTGTTCGGCAAGCTTCAATTGAGGCTCCTAAACTTTATTCTCTTTCACTTAGGCCCCTGATCAAATCTTTTCTCTTCATTTATAAATTCAAGGCTTAAATAAATATCAAAAATTCTACAAAAATTCTCAAAAATTATATTTGTATAATTAAATATTTCTATTTATTATTTTCTAGGACCGGGGTCTCACAGATGTAAACAAACGATATATATATTAGTTGTGTGCACGTACAAGTGTATAGAAATAAAATGTGATATGCATGCATAAGGATTCAATAAGCTTTTAGTGAGATTATCAAGATTAGAGATGTTGTTCCAATTTCCCAATTTCAAGTGTCAAATATCCAAGTGATCAACCTCCTTATCAAAATAACAGTTTCCAAAACATTTTCAATTGCCTTATCTAAATAAAGTTTTTCAATTATATAACTAAGAGTTTTGGATATTTATTCCGCACTAGTAGCTCGTCAACTATCTAACTGTATAATTCCTTGAATTACCTGACTCGATGGGAGGGTTTATTCAAACCCCCATTGCACAATGTCGTGAATGCATAGCATTCAGGGACCAAAATCCCGGGGATCAAAATCCCATAAATATAGCCAACTCAAGGATCAATATCCATATTAAACCAACTCTTTGATTTTAGACCATAATGTTCCAAAATTCTCAAATTTAGATGAAAATGCCACTTTCCAATAATTTCGAGGGTATCAATATACCAACATACAATTTAGTACATCAATTAGACCATTCCAATGTCAAATCCTATTTTCCCCAAATTTTTGAACAAAATCAAATTAGGGTTTTTAATAAAAATTGGGGATTTTCATTTGAACTTTGAGAATATAGAATTGATGATAAAGGAAGACCATACTTGGTGTCAATGGAGTCCTAGATTCACTACATCCCATCTAAAACCCAAGGAAATACTTATATCCATAGGTTTACAAAACTCTACCTCTTGATGACAATACGCAAACTCTAGGTGAGAGTGCTTCGATTTAATCCGAATCCAAGACCACTGGCACGAAGGGAGACTCCATAGGTGGTTCTTGATGAAGGACTTGAGCTCCAAGGGCTCAAATAAGCAGAGAGACGAGAGAGAGATGGGAGATAGAGGGTTTCAGACTAAGAGAGGGAGAGAGAAGGATAAGTGCAGCTAGGGTTATGATTTTGGAGTGTTATAATCACGCAAAATGAGAAGGAGAATATATATCGATCCCAAAACATGTTCCCGAAATACCCTTACTGGGTCTGTATTTCGATATACATAGGTTGTATATCGAAATACAACATGCTACTGGAAAATCCAGAAACATTGCATTTTGATATACCTTTAGTGGTTTATCTAAATGCACATAGAGGGGATATTGTCTAGAGGCTTCCTATATTGATATGCGCATGAGTGCATATCGAAATGGCATTAACGAAGGGAAAAAATCAAAAGAATTGTATTTTGATATACTATAACAGTCCCAAAATTTGAAATCATTTTTTAAAAGTGTTAATGGGTAGAGAGTATTAACACAAAAAGGTAAAACTACTAACATCTACGCCACACTACCCATCCATATGATTATTACAATGAGTGATCTGCACTAAAATGAAATAAATATGAAAGGATGTAAATAGGGCTTTATAACATAACCCTGTACAACAGTGCATCAACTAAAAACAAAGGCCAAAATAGGATTTTATAAGATAATCATGTACAAGGCGGCCTCAAGAAAATAAAAGATGAACAGTAAATGAAGGGCAAGCAACATGACAACTATTGTCCGGTCTAACTTCAAGTCCTGTAAAGGATCCCGCAGCTACCCCAAGCAAGGGAACAAATCCTACCAAAGTAGAGGGTCAGGCACCACTGCCTGGTAGAGAAAATCTATCTCCAAACGTCTATAAGATTGGGGTGCAAGTGTGTGACAATACAAGGAATGCAAGTGATGCATTATGATGGATCTCAACGCTTTAAAAGAGGTAAACCACAGTTTTCTTTTTAAAGACTCAAAGGTGTCCAACCAAATTTTCCAAAGTATGACCTAAGCAAGGCGTAAGGAGAAAAGTGTCCAAGTACCACATCCTACACAATATAAATGACTCATATCCATTGTTCCAAACGTGTGTTACTTGTGTCCCCATTCCTTTCATTTCCAAGGTTCACTTCACATGTTAATTCCGCACCTTATTGAATAAGGGCAATCATCAAACAATATAAGAGTTTTCGGTTAATTCCGTATTAGAAGCTCGTCAACCACTAAACGTATAATTCCTAGTGATTCCCCGACTCGTCGAGAGGACCTAGTCAAACCCCCATTGCGCAATGTTGTGAGTGCTCGCATTAGCCACCCAAGGTACCACAACCCGATATAATAGCCAACTCAATTTTCATTCCACATTTGATTCCTCGTATAGAGTGAGGGCCAACGGCCTAAGTGTAAATTCTTTCGTATAAGGTTCAACTCACATTCATACATCAATTCTTTTGTTCCGCAATATCTAGGGCAAACATCATCCTAGTCAACGTCTAGACCCATAATTTGATTTATTCCAAAAATCGTTTGGTGTAGTCCACATAATCGATTTTCGTTACAAACGTGTCGATACACAATATTGACCCACCAATTTCTTATTTCCATCAAAATCAAGTAAAAGCCCCAAATAAATTTAGAGATCAAAAGTTCGGGTTTCGTCAAATTTGGGGGTTTTCGCAATTAAGTGTAAAATCGATTAATTCACTTTCTAGGGAGTTCGTAGAGACCCTAGACCACGTGTGTATTCAACCAATTGACAAGTGTATCGACCCCTAAATATGAATTTCGCAAAGGTGAGCAAATCGACGGGATTTAACAAGTTCGCAAGGGGGAAAGGGAGAAGACCAACATTACAAATGATAGGGATAGAAAAACTCTACCTTGGTCGTAGCTCCGGTGACCACCTCGCCGGAAAATGCCCAATATGCCTCCATGAACCAAGCTCATCACTGCGAAGCCATTGCAATGCTCTACGACGTTCACTAAGACCAAAACCCACAATAACCACCAACAATCCATGAAACAAGGAGAGGGGGTACAAGCTAGGGTTTGGAGAGGGAAAAAGACTTACCGATTTAGAATGATCCATGGCCTCCACCGCGTAGAGGGAGAGGCGTAGATCGACGCTAGTGAAGAGGATTTTTCTTGAATCCAAGTTGTTTTGTTGTTTGGGAGGAGATAAGGGAGAAAAGAGGGGTAGGGTTGAGAGAAAATCGGAGGGGAAGAGAGAATGAGTTTTTAAGCACAAAATAGGGTTTCCCCGATTTTAATTCGCAAACTGTTGCGTCTTCATCCAGACGGGAAATCCTTCGTCCGGATGAGCTTCCTTATTGGTCTGGACGAGACCACTTTTTGATCAGGACGAGGCACCAGCAACTTACCCACGTAATCTCATCCCCTCGTCCGGACGACACACCATCCTCGTCCGGACGAGCCTCCTGAAGCTGTACCCGAAAACTCCTGAATTGCTCCGATGCAAACACGAACACTTCCCAAACGTCCTAGACACTGAATTGACACACCAAGATCATTACCCCACCTCCCTTAAGCTTCCCAAACAAATCTGACAACCAACGAACAATTTTAGGATTTAACTGAACGTGTCATTATCGCGCGAGTCTCGCGTCGAAGGTACCCATCGTCACAACTTCATTCGAGGTGACTCGAATATAATCTTTGGGACCTCACACATCCTCGCAACCTCAATGAAACTAGAATTTGAGGTATCAGCAATGGTTAGAAAATAATCAAATTTTCTGGAGTGTGACAAACTACCCACCTTACAAAAATTTCATCCTCAAAATTTCCAAGGTTAAGGGACGGAGATGCAACACCAACGACAGGGATAACACTCAAGATACTCAAAAAATGGAAGGATTAACATTGAGGACCGGCAACACCGAAGGAACTTCTCAACTGAAAGCAAACCTGCAATATGGACACACAATGCTGATTGCAAACCAATATACTACCGAACCATCGTAAGAGTACCACATGCCGAAACTAGAAGAACTTTATCATCGCCCGGTCACCAAGAACGAGGATTTTTTAGTAAAGAACAAGATACCGCAAGAACACTGCAAGGAAGTTGCACTCGTGATTCAAGAACACATCACAAAGCGATATGGACAATCCGAAAGGACGCGAACGGTCTAACCCATCAAGGATACGGATGGGACATGCTGGCACGCGAGGGATACACCTAGGACACGCCGACATGCCAAGGACACACCAAGGATACAATATGGATACAAGGATATGATACCGACACACGGATGCAATACGGATACTCTGATACGGTACCGACACGCGGACACGATACGGATACTCCGTGATACCCTTTTCCCAAAAAGAAGGCAAGAAAAATATTTTTTTTGAACTCGAAGCAAAGCTTAAAAAAGTGAACAAAGTCGCACACCGATAAAAAAGGATTTCATGATTCCATTAGAACACATTCAAGTTGATGACCAAGCATCACACGACTCCACTAACTCCGAATGACGAATAACGAGTTGATAAGAGACAAAGGATTTCGGTTTGACAACCACAAGGATGGTCACAATGACAACATCACCCCGAATACGCAAAACGACCATTAGATTAGCTTACGACAACTAGCACTTCTCCAACTATTACGAGCGAGAATCAGAGAACGAGGCAAACATAGAGGGAAGGTCACCAACACTATACCACCCGAATTACACCAAAAACTCACACGCTAACCCATACTCAACCTAGTGTGGTACCAGAGTGACTAAGAAGTTTGATTTGAGATGCGCTGGTCAATCGCCTTCTCAAAACAATTCTTCATGGTCAATCCTACACCACATGACACGGACTACGCATACCCGATCATGCCAAACATCACCTCAAGACAAGTCGGTGCAATCGACTTCAAAGAGACACATAGTCTATCCCAACACTCGCAACACAGCTACACAACGCAAAAATGACTTCATCTCACTAATCACACCAACCCCAAGCCAATCCTACAGTACACTCTCAAGAAGAGCTCTAACAAGATACAAAATTGCAAAATGGAAGTGCCCAAATGCAAATGGGCACAGCGTCAAGTGATACGATAACAATTTGGATTTGCACTAAGACACGGCGAACAAAGAACGTACACAAGACGGTAACCCACAAGACAAGAGTGCGCGAAACAAGGATGTGATTTCCGAAAACAAACTCTACGAAGTAGATAACTTCTGCGCGTGAGACGACAATGCACTGCCACTTCAACAAGTGTCACGACTATAGATGTACTATGAACAATCGATAGAAATGCGGCAAAATACAATCACAACGTCAAGAGTAGGAAACGAGGAGCGAGAAGGTTTTCCGAACAATGCACTGCTTCCACAATCGCCACAAGGAATAGGGGAGGTCAACCCGCACACCACCGGAGAACAAGGAATCCTAGCGACGACTAGGATAAGGCATGAGCGTATTCCGATGACATCGCCAACAAGGATGGTTATAGACCATCAACCATGCACATGGATCCCAGAGAGCAAAAGAGATAATAAGTAACTAAAGGATGGTTCCTACTCACCGATCCAAACAAAATTGAACAAGGAGGGAGCCGACATGCCAAGAGGGGGACGCGACCATGACACCGCACCATGGAGACGACGCTAAAGGATCATCTATACCTCAACTTACCTTCCACTACCTCACACCACAATCAAAAGTAAACCTTAACTCTCGCCACCAAATGCAAAGCAAACACATCTTGCTTCAAACCTCCTATTAGAGAATCCTCAGATGCACCCAAGTACTAACTCTCCAAGTTCCAAACCTCGATTTACTTATGTTTCAATCTCAACAACCCAAGCGAACATGCTAACATCAACACACAACCTCAATCGTTCAACCCCAAACACAACCACTAAGGTTTTTCCATCTCTCTCAAAACAACGACTTCGAATAAATCCACGTCTGAAACTCCGAATCACCAAGCAATGAAACCACACTTCTGTCTCTCAACCAAAATCACTTCCTCTCCACATTATCATTTAACATAGCAAAACACCCAAGGGTCGCTCCTAAGAAGTCCATAAGATAGTCACACACATACTATCATTCCAAAACCTCAAGAGATTACTAACTTCCCAATGCCATATTCCCAATTCACAACTCAATAAACAACACTTCACAAAACAAACGCCAAAACATCACATAAGCACGTCTATCTCCCAAATCAGCCAGCAAACTCAATAACCAACCATGGACCCACACAGATCTAGCCCTTTCCGAAAGACCTCAAATCACAAACTCAGTGCTTCCACAAGAACAAGATACCACGCTCAAATTTCTTCTTCCTTCTCGTTCGACCAAGAAGTAACTGCAACCACAAAGCACTAAGTCCAATACAAATTTTCAAGTAATCTCAAACTACAAGTCAAGACCAACTCTCGCGTCAAGTAAGAGTAGAGTACTACCAACCACTTTGGTACTATCTGCAAGGAGAACCCACTAACCCAAGAGTAATTCACATCCTAAGTGAATCACACATAACATCTGCCATGACACGGACTTACCATACTGAGATATCCTCACTTCCCAAGGAGTCACAATCATCAGACCACCAAGTACTAATACACCCCAAAGAAACCACAATTTTCAATTTCGAAGGAGAGGCCATTCTGCGATTTCACAACACTACAAGAAACGATAAGCACCAGGAAGACTAAATCAATCCCGATGGGAAAACGGCCATTAATGACAAGGCTTCCAAATGACAAGCCTACTATGCAACTAGAGCGGGAGTCAAAACTCAACCACAAGGAAACAATTTCGACCATTGGTGCAAATGACGAGTCCCAAATATCAACGTCAATGAGAGATAAGACACAAGGATCAACCACAAGAGCACCACCGATTTCAAACCGCAATGATGACTATCCAACATTTAGTGTCAAGAGGGACGACACCATTCTACATGAGTAGCCGACAATGAACTCGTCGAAAATCAAGAGAAGGAACTCGAGGAACGATCATCCAACCTTACACAGGGTCATACTCACTAAGAGGGCGAAAGAGAATCAATTCAACCAATCATCGCCAAGATTTATCGCTCACCATTCTAGATAGGCTCAGAAGCCACAACGATCACAACAAATTCCATGTCCTACCAGAAGAATGGGCTCGACAAGTCATAGTTACAACCACCAAGCGATCGATATCGAAGAACGAGGCATCAAATCACCACAAGAGTCAACGACGAAACTCATTCATACTTAAGGAAAAAAGAACTCAAGAAAGTTTACCAAGCCGAGATAAGAGTCACTACCATCGTCAATGGGATAAAGTAAGCACCAATGAGTCCAACGACTACGAGATCCACAAATTATGATCAGAGATAGTCCCAAAAGCCACCACAACATCAATAGGAATGAGTTCAAACTTCTAAATGAACGACAACAAGGTAAACTCAAAGGGATCAACACCGAGAATTTCCAATCATCTTATCAAATTGAGTTATAAAAACTTTGTCGTTTTATGAGATCTATGCAATGCACACACATTCAATGCTCACACATTCAATGCTCACACACATGCCATGCACCCTAAATGCAATCTCCAAGAGTTACGCAAAAGAAACAATGCACCCATTGAGACTATAAGTCTTCCTAAAGTCCTAGGTCATCGGGACGAGCGCTCTGATACCAACTGTTACACTCCCAAAATTTGAAATCATTTTTTTAGAAGTGTTAATGGGTAGAGAGTATTAACACAAAAAGGTAAAACTACTAACATCCACTCCACACTACCCATCCATATGATTATTACAATGAGTGATCTGTACTGAAATGAAATAAATATGAAAGGATGCATATAGGGTTTTATAACATAACCCTGTACAACAGTGCATCAACTAAAAACAAAGGGCCAAAATAGGATTTTATAAGATAATCTTGTACAAGGTGGCCTCAAGAAAATAAAAGATGAACAATAAATGAAGGGAAAGCAACATGACAACTATTGTCCAGTCTAGCTTCAAGTCCTGTAAAGGATCCCGCAGCTACCCCAAGCAAGGGAACAAATCCTACAAAAGTAGAGGGTTAGGCACCACCACCTGGTAGAGAAAATCTATCTCCAAACGTCTATAAGATTGGGGTGCAAGTGTGTGACAATACAAGGAATGCAAGTGATGCAATACGATGGATCTCAACACTTTAAAAAAGGTAAACCATAGTTTTCTTTTTAAAGACATAAATGTGTCCAACCACATTTTCCAAAGTACGACCTAAGCAAGGCATAGGGATAAAAGTGTCCAAGTACCATGTCCTATAAAATATAAACGACTCATTTCTGTTGTTCCAAACGTGTGTTACTTGTGTCCCCATTCCTTTCATTTCCAAGGTTCACTTCATATGTTAATTTCGCACCTTATTGAATAAGGGCAATCGTCAAACAATATAAGAGTTTTCATCTAATTCTGTATTAGAAGCTCGTCAACCACTAAACGTATAATTCCTAGTGATTCCCTGACTCGTCAGGAGGGCCCAGTCAAACCCCCATTGCGCAATGTTGTGAGTGCTCGCATTAGCCACCCAAGGTACCACAACCCGATATAATAGCCAACTCAATTTTCATTCCACATTTGATTCCTCGTATAGAGTAAAGGGCAACGACCTAAGTGTTAATTCTTTCGTATAAGATTCAACTCACTTTCATACATCAATTATTTTGTTCTACGAGATCTAGGGCAAACATCATCCTACTCAACGTCTAGACCCATAATCCGATTTATTCCAAAAATTGTTTGGTGTAGTCTACATAATCAATTTTCGTTACAAACGTGTCGATACACAATATTGACCCACCAATTTCTTATTTCTATCAAAATCAAGTAAAAGCCCCAAATAAATTTAGAGATCAAAAGTTCGGGTTTCGTCAAATTTGGGGTTTTTTGTAATCGAGTGTAAAATCGATTAATTCACTTCCTAGGGAGTTCGTAGAGACCCTAGACCAAGTGTATATTCAACCAATTGACAAGTGTATCGACCCCAGAACATGAATTTCGCAAAGGTGAGCAAATCGACGGGATTTAACAAGTTCGCAAGGGGAAAGGGAGAAGACCAACATAACAAATGAGAGGGATAGAAAAACTCTACCTTGGTCGGAGCTCTGGTGACCACCTCGCCGAAAAATGCCCAACATGCCTCCATGAACCAAGCTCGTCACCGCAAAGCCCTTGCGATGCTCTACGACGTTCACTAAGACCAAAACCCACAATAACCACCAACAATCCATGAAACAAGGAGAGAGGGTACAAGCTTGGGTTTGGAGAAGAAGAAAGACTTACAAATTTAGAACGATCCATGGACGCCATTGCATAGTGGGAGAGGCATAGATCAACGTTAGTGAAGAGGATTTTTCTTGAATCCAAGTGGTTTGGTTGTTTGGGAGGAGAGAAGGGAGAGAAGAGGGGCAGAGGTAAGAGAAAATCGGAGGGGAAGAGAGAGGGAATGAGTTTTTGGGCACAAAATAGGGTTTCCCCAATTTTAATTTGCAAACTGCTGTGTCTTCGTCCAGATGGGAAATCCTTCGTCCGGACGAGCTTCCTTCTTGGTCCGGACGGAACACCTTTTTGATCAGGACGAGGCATCAGCAACTTACCCACGCAATCTCATCCCCTCGTCCGGACGACACACTATCCTCGTCCGGACGAGCCTCCTGAAGCTGTACCCAAAAACTCCCGAATCTATCCGACGCAAACACGAACACTTGCCAAATGTCCTAGACACTGAATTGACACACCAAGATCATTACCCCACCTCCCTTAAGCTTCCCAAACAAATTCGACATCCAATGAACGATTGTAGGATTTAACTGAATGTGTCATTATTGCATGAGTCTCGCGTCGAAGGTCCCCATTGTCGCAACTTCATTCGAGGTGGCTCAAATATAATCTTTGGGACCTCACATGTCCTCGCAACCTCAACGACACTAGAATTTGAGGTATCTGCAACGGATGGAAAATAATCAAATTTTTTAGAGTGTGACATATACCCTCCTGTGGTATGTCGAAATACACAAGGGAAAACTAAATCAGTAGCGTGCTTCATTTTGATATACCACCAAGGTATATCGAAATGCAAGAAGGAACAAGAAACCAGTAGGGTACTTTATTTCGATATGCACCTACGTGCATATTGAAATACAGAACAAAAAGGAATTGGGCAGTAGACCTCTATATCGATATGCACCTCATAGTGCATATCGAAATGCCAGAATAGCTAGGCCACAGAGGACCCTTATTTTGATATAAAGAAGA
>NMUG010002231.1:0-16335 GCA_002855965.1 Monotropa hypopitys | reverse complement strand
TATGGTGCATCGCCGACAGGGAGATGTCCATCAAGGCGATTTTTGGCAACCTTCTAGTCGATTTCTGGTGAGTTTCCTCGTGTTTTCTTCCTTCCACACTCAACTCCAGGTATGGCTTCTTGTTCTTCCTTGCGAATGCCTTCGTTTTTCCTAGTTTTCTTTGTCGATTTAGCGACTTTCCTAGATCTGGCCGTGGGATTAACCTCCCAAGGCCTTTGTGGGTGCCAGAATGCTCCGGTTCTATGGATTCTGGCCACCTTCTTCCCGTCGACGTGGCTCCATTGCCCAGTTGGCTGGTGGCTGAATGGCCAATTATAGAACATTCTCGTGCTTCACTGCTCGGGCTAGTGTCAGACCGTCTAACAGTGCCTCCCTATTTATTCTCTTTCAGATCCCAATCATGGCGCCGAAGAAACAGTCCAACAAGTTCCATCAGATGCCAACTTTGGAGTCGGGTGTCCGGGAATTCAAGGAGGAGTATGACATACCAGACAATGTTCACATCTCCCTGCCCTGTCGGCGATATAGAGTCGGGGCCATCACACATTCACGTCCCCATTCTTGCTATAATGGAGGGTGGTGTATGGTTCCCCTTCCACCCTATGCTCAGTCGGTTCTTCAGCCAGATGAACCTTACACCATCCCAAGTGACAGTCAACATTTTCAAGATCATTATGGGGGTGGTCCAACTGAACGAGACCCTCAGGGAGAAGGATAGGATCTCCTTTAAAGATATCTTTGACTGTTATATGATTGGCTTCAACAAGAAGTCTCGGAAGAACTATTTCGGCTAGATTTTGACAAGTATTCCGATGATCAAACAATCATATCCGGCGCATTTGACTATATGGTGGGGATCTACCAGATTCCATTCAAGTACGGTGCTCTAGGTGAGCTTTGCTTCCTTAACTCTGGTCAGTTAGTCATGTGAATTTTTTGCTAACTCGTGCTTTATTTTGCAGACGTTTGTACTTTTGCTTCCTTGAAGTCTGTTGCCGATGCAGACAAGGTCAAGCAGGTGTCCAAGCTTCCCTCATCCCGACGTTCGGTGCCAATCTTGCTTGGGTATACTCCTTCGTATACCCATACTCTAGACTCGTGACAGCCTTCGGCTGAACCTTCCGGAGAGGCTCAGGAAGAAGAAATGGGGATCCGAAGAAAGGCGAAAGACATTGCCGCTGAAGTGTTCACTGCATCCCCCACCCTAGTAGATGTCGAGCCGATCGTGGCTATTACCAAGGAGAAACCAGTTGCTCGGCCCAGAGTCTCCCCTACGGAACAAGAACTGAGAGATGCTCGTGCACAGAAGAAGGCCAGGCGGACCAAAGGGGTGATGACTGCTTCGGATGCTTCTACTGCGGCCGGGGCTGCGGAATCTTCCCAGTCCGTTAATGTTAAAGAGATGGTCATGGTGCCGAAGTGGGCACCTTCCCTTCGGTTCGAAGGCTATGAACTCGTGGAGATTGACACGGTAGGGGAGAGCCCGAATGTGGCCATGGCACTAGCCCAGGCCTTCACGTTGCCAAAGGATATAGAGGACCTCTCCCTTGGTGCCAAGGCCTGCTTTCATCAGATGATGTACCACGTCAGTCGGGTATGCTTCTTTCTTTGTTGCTCTTTTTACTCTAACTTTGTATTCGGTTTCGAGTTGCTAGATTTTTATTTTGACAGATGATGGTCGCCGCTGTGGGAGTGGATCGGCGCATTTCTGATCTGCTAGTCTCCTCCCACTCGGCTTAGAAGGATAATGAGGAGAGCCATAGGAGACTCGAGGAGGCTAAGAGCTCCTTCGCAGAGCTGGCCGAAAAAACCAAGGCCCTTGAAGTTAGCATCGACTTTAAGAATGCTGAGATTGCTACCAAAGATGCTGAGTTTGCCAAAATGAAGGCCAAAGCTGAAGTGGTGTGTACCAAACTGGAGGAGGCCAATAAGAAGATGGCCGGTCTGGAGGATGAATCCTTCAATAAGGGCTTTGATGAGGTCGAGGCTGAGTATAGCAACCAGGTCGTCCGTGTGAAGAATTTGTTGTTTCAAAAAGGGCTAGATCTATGGTCTGGTTTCAACTGGGGTAAAGGATGATGCTGAGTCAATCAGAGTTATTCTTTCCATAGCTTCCTCGATCGGTGGGGCTTGGATGATTCCACCAGCAGCTCCAACATCTTCTGGGACCGAGCCTTCCACGACCGATCTTGAAGCTTGATGGCCTTTTTCTTGTTTTTTGTTTATTGTTGAACTCCTGGGCCGAGCCGACATGCGGGTGATCCTTCTGTAATTATCTGAAAACTTTTGAATTTTCACTAAGTATTTTCCTTCGGCTTGCTTTGTCTGTGATTGCTTTATTCATGTCTATCCTTCTTCCCTTAGCCAAGGAAAGGTGTTTGATGAACTAGAACCTTTGTCCTTGGCTTGATAGGATATATTAAGTTTCATACATTTAGACTGCTTTGGTAATACCACCAAAGAGCTACTTGCACATTTTATAGATGAACGGTAATTGTAAGCTGCTTCGGCAATTCTATCGAATAGTTGCACGCACGTTTTGTAGATGAACGACAATTATAAACTGCTTCAGCAATACCACTGAACAACTGCTTGCACATTTTATAGATGAACGGCAACTGTAAGCTGCTTTGGTAATACCACTGAACAGTTGCTTGCACATTTTATAGACGTACGATAATTGTAAGTTGCTTCGGTAATTCCACCGAAGAGCTTCTTGCACGTTTTATAGATGAACGACAACTATTGATGCTTCGGTAATACTACCGATCAGAACGATAGGCAAAATCCTTGACATGCAAAAATTTGTAAAGAATTATTTTATTGATGGGTAAGGGCCCTAGGCTAGATTACAACTTGACTAATGATAGTATCTTCTTAGGTTGGTGGCATTCAATGGTCTCGGTATCAGGATGCCACATAGTCCTTCCAGTCGGTAAGCCCCAATATTTATTTGGCTTGTCACTCTGTACAGTCCTTCCCAATTGGGGTCGAGCTTGCCATCAAAACTTTTCTTTTTGTTTCCAACCACTTTCCTTAGAACAAGGTCATCTATCTTGAAGGCCCTAGGCCAGACCGTTCATGAGAAATTCCTAGCCACCCCTTGTTGGTAGGATGCTGGTCTAATCCTAACTGAGTCTTGCTTTTCTTCAACCAGGTCTAAGTCCTTCTCCATTACTGCACTGTTGGTAGCTTCGTCGAATGCTTCGGTTCTGATGGTTGGAAGTATGGCTTCCAATGGTATGACTGCTTCCATGCCAAAGAATAATGAGAATGGGGTTTGTCCTGTGGAGCACCGAGGAGTCATTCGGTAGGCCCACAGGATGCTGAGAAGCTCTTCGGCCCATCTTTCTTTTGTTGCCTGGAGTCTTCTCCTGATTCCGCCTCCAAATGTTTTGTTTGAAGCTTTGGCATGTCCATTGCCTTTAGGGTAATAAGGGGTTGAATTGTAGAACTTGATTCTATGCTCGACACAGAAATTTGTGAAGAGATCCCCTACAAATTGAGTACCGTTGTCAGAGATGAAGGTGTATGGAATGCCTAAGCGAGAGAAAATATTTTTCCATGCGAATCTTGTGACGTCCTTGTCTTCTATAGTGACTAGAGGTTTGGCCTCTACCCACTTGGAAAAATAGCTTGTAGCAATAATCAGGAATTTGAACCCACATTGTGTCGTAGGAAACTTGTCGACGATGTCCAAACCCCATTGAGCGAAAGGCCATGGACTGGTCGTAGGTGTGAGCTATTCGGCAAGCTGTCGGATGATTGAAGAGAGTCTTTGGCAGGCATCACACTTATTCACAATTTCCTCTCCGTCTTCCATCAACTTTGGCCACTAATAACCCTGGGAGATGGCCATGTGTGCTATTGATCTTCCCCTTGTATGGTCGCCACAACTGCTAGCGTGGAGCTCTTGCAACACCCCTTTCACTAATGTTGGATGTACGCACATGAGGTACAGCCCAGAAAATGATGGCCTGTAGAGCTTTACTTTTGGGCACAGCCAAAACCGAGCTGACATGTGAACTATTCGGTAGGCATCCCTCTTGTCCTCCGGTAGTGAACCATCCTTGAGTAAGGAGATGATGGAGTCCATCCAACTTGGACCCTGGCTGATAAAGTACACCGTTGCTTGCTTCGGTGCTTCTATGCTGGGCTGATCCAAGCTCTGGATACTAACTGTTCGTTGTTCCCTGGCTTCTGCTACTGAGGCTGTTCCTGCAAGAGCATCGGCGTGAGCGTTCTGCTCCCTGTCGACCTGCTGTATTTGGATTTGTTTGAACAGTCCCAAATTTTCCCTTGCTTTCTATACATAGCTTCCCATTCGCTCGTCTCGGCACTCGTAGTCATCGTTGATTTGGTTACGAGTTGAGAGTCGCTTTAGACCATGAGGCTCTGAATCTCCAGTTCTACGACAACTTTCAGTCCTGCAAGTAGGACTTCGTATTCAACTTCATTGTTGGAAGCACTGAAGTTGAGCCGAAGGGAATGTTCATGAGTGATGCCCTCTAGAGAGATGAGGACAACTCTAGTCCCATTCACTCGGTAATTTTGAAGTGCCGTCGAAGAATATCCTCTAAGAATCCTGGTCTGGAAATTACTGTGGCTGGGCTTGAGTTGCATGGTTTTCTTCGGTCTGAGGCTCCTCAGGCCGAGGGGAGTATTCAGTGATGAAGTCGGCAAGGATCTGGCCATTGATGGCTGTTCTTGGTTAGAACTTGATATCAAAATTGGCGTGCTCAATGACCCATTTGGTTATTCGGTCGGAGAGGTCGGTGCACTTTAGCAATGACCGAAGGGGAAATTCGGTTAAGAAAATGATGGCATGTGACTGAAAATAAGGTGAAATTTTCCTGAAAGCAATAACTAATGCATAGGCATGTTTTTTTAAGGGAAGGTACCTGGTTTCTACACTGATGAGAGACTTTCTTGAGAAGTAGACGAGTAGTTGCTCGATCCCTTCTTGCCAAACCAAGGCTGAGCTGACAACATATGGAGTTACAACTAGGTAGAGGAACAACTCTTCCCTATGCATTGGTTTGGAAAGAAGAGGAACTGAAGAGAGATGGGTTTTGAGGTGGACGAGGGCTACTCTGCACTGGTCGGTCCACAACAAGTGCCATCGGTTGTTCTTTTTAGGACTTTGTAGAATGGTCGGCACTTATCTAAGGATCGGTTGATGAACCAGTTTAGAGCCGACGCCATTCCTGCTAGCTTTTGTACTTCCTTTAGGGTCCTTGGATCTTCTATCCTTTGGATGGCTGTGATCTGAGAAGGGTCGACCTCAATGCCTCGGTGTATGACCAGGTAGCCCAGGAACTTTCCTGGACTAACACCGAAGGCACATTGTAAAGCATTGAGCCAAAGCTTGTGCTCCTTAAGAATGTTGAATATGCTCTGGAGGTCTATTAGGTGATACTCTTAGGCCTTGCTCTTGACCACTATATCATCGATATAGGCTTCTATAGTGTCGTCGAGCTGAGAGTTGAACATTTTTGTGATCATCCTTTGGTATGTTGCTCTGGTGTTCTTGAGGCTGAATGGTATGACCTTGTAGCAGAAGAGACCCCGGGGGTGATAAATGTTGTCTTCTCCTGGTCTGGACCGAACATCGCAATCTGATGATACCCTCGATAGGCATCTATAAAGCTCATGCGGGGGTGTTTGGCCGTTGATTTAACCATATGATCTATCCTTGGGACTGGGAAGATGTCTTTGGGGCAAGCTTCATTGAGGTTGGTATAATCTATACAAACCCTCCACTTGTTGGTCTTATTTTTGACCACCACCGTATTAGCTAACCAAGTGGGGTAGTGAACTTCTCAGATTGCCTGAGCTTCGGTCAGTCTATCAACTTCTTTTATGACGACATCGACATGAGTAGATGCCAACTGTTTCGCTTTTTGAACGACGGGGTCGGCACTCTGGCCGGACGTTGAGGTGATGGCTGATGAAGTCAGGGTCAATGCCTGACATTTAGTAGGGTATCCAAGCGAACACTTCTACGTTACTTTTTAGGAGTTTGATCAAGACATCTTTTTCTGCGTCGTCCAGTTGAGAAGTGATCTAGATCATCGGTACTCAGAGGTACGGTAACAAAATCCTCAATTGATTTTTCAGAGACACTTGCATCAACATCCTCCAGTACTGGCTGGTCCGGAACCTCCACCCAGTGAAACTACTCGGAGGTAACCTTTCTTTTGACATCAGCGATATAGCTTTGTTTCGCCGATATTTAGTCACCCCGAATCTCTTCAACTCCTTGGTTGCCAATGAACTTTATGACCTAGTGGTATGTGGAGGCCACTCTTTTGATATTGTGGACCCAAGTTCGGCCCAGAATGGCATTGTAAGGTGAAGGGACATCGACCACCACAAACTCCACCTCAGTAGTGACCGAACGGATTGTCACTGGGATAAGGATTTTTCCAAGCAGCCAGATAGAAGCCGCATTGAATCCTATAATGGCACATCGGTCGGTTGTAGGTCTTCGGCTTTGTACCCCATCTTCTTGAATAGGGAGTAGTACATGACATCGGCTGAGCTACCGAGATCGATGAGGATCCTTTGGTCGTTGCATTTAGCTATTTGCAAGGTGAAGACCGGAGCGTCGTCATGAGGGTGATGCACTCTATCGGAGTCCCTATCTGAGAATATAATGGAATACTTGGAATCCGACTCCTGCTTCTTCGGCATTAGTTTCACAGAAAGGACTTCTTTTGTCGTGATCTACTCCAGCTCTGACTGAAGCTTCTCTTCTCGTCGGTGATCCACCATTCCATGAATGACATTGATTATGCACAAGGAAGGCTTTGGATCCTCCCTCGGTACTACGGCATCGATCTTCTCTATATCAATGTACTCTCCGAGATGACCAGCAATGACCATTTCTTCGAGGAAGTCTTTGTATGCTCTGCAATTTGTGGTCAGGTGTCCCTTCTCCCTGTGATAGGAGCACCTGAACTTGTCGTTGCCATTTGGGGGGGGCAACTGTTTCTTAGGCCACCTAAAGAATGGCTCCTTTTTAAATTTTCAAAGGCGTATGAAGGTAGGCTCTTTGAACACGGTAGTATGAGATACGAAATCGTATGGCTTGTATGTTCAGGGTTTCCCTATCTGAACAGTGTTGGTCTCTTTTTTCTGACCAAACTGTTGTTAGTTGAACCGTGGCTAGAGCATTGCTCGACCTTGATTATTTCCTTTGCCTCCTCAAGTTTGGCGTGGAGATCAATTCTAGCCATGAGCTCATTCATTGTGGCCGAAGGAAACATCATAAGGTCATTAAACTCTCGACTGGAGTGGTCCAGACCGAGTTTGAAAGATGTCACCGCAGGTTTTTGATCACAGTCTCCAATTTCATTATAGAGGTTCTAATACCGGTCTGTGTATTGGCGTAGAGATTATGACCTCGCTCATCGAAGGCCGGGGAGGGAATCAACCTCTTTCTTCACCCTGGAACTAGTGATGAACTGAGCCAGGAAGTTTGTTGATTGGCCTTTTCATAAGGAAATGGACCCTACTAGCAGTCGGTCAAACTATAATAGACCAACCTCTTCTAGGCTAGAAGGAAAAAGCTTGCACATCAGGGCATCCTCCCCTGAGTATAGGGACATCATCTGCCAAAAGTGGACGATGTGCATGTAGGAATCCATCTTGGGGTCATATTTGTTAAACTTGGGGGCGAGAAGCCTGCTAGATGCCTCATGGCCTCGATTTCTGGTGAAAATGGGGAGCAAGGCATCCTCTCCCATCGGCACTGCTCGTGAGACCGATTTGGTCGGACTTCTCTCCCCCTTCTTTGGGTAACTTCCTGTTCCGAGCGAGGAACCTGGCTATCTTCGTAGCCATTGTGCCTCTAATTTCGTGATGGTGACAGCTCACGTCCTACCCTTGAGCGGGGTCTGTCAGCTGGTATCACTGCATTGGGGCCCAGGCGGTCAAAGACAGCTGGCCGATGACTCTCGGCTGAATGCTCATCCATGTGCCAGAAATGCGAGAGGCATTGTCTAATGCGACGGTCCTCGATCACACCCCTCCGGGCAGGGATCTCGTTCTCTCTTCTTCCTAGTCTGTTTAGAACCGAAGATCTTTCCACGTCGGACCTACTTCTACTCTGGGAAGGCGTCTAGTGCTCTAGCTCGTACTCTTTGGTGTGACTGGGGACAAGGACTGTTCTTTTCTTCTTGGTAGCCTTCCTTAGGTGAATCATTTCATGAATAAGGGCATCAATCTGGTCATCCTTCTTCCCCAGGCCACCCTCCAGCTTGCGGATGTACTTTCTGGTGGTCAGCTTTTCCAGAGGATCAGGGCATGGATTGGTGTGGTAACTGGCATCTTCGGCAAGAGTTCGTCCGTGAGTATGGACAACAGAACCTTCCTCCCTGACGATCTCATCAGACATGTTTTCCTTCGAGTTGTTTTGATTCTTGGAGTTCATCTTCAGATTATAACAAAGAGGTATGAGTGTTTAGAGAGTTGAGAAAGGTTCTCCAGCAGAATCGCCAATTATCGGGGAGTAAGCCTTTCAACTGGTAGTTCCAAATGACAGTGGGTGGTGATCGGATGAACTATCTGCAAAAAAGGAAATGTTAGGCTACCGGCAGATGTTTCCGGTGAACCCTCCGATGATTAAGTTAGCAAGTGGCTTTAGACAAAGAGAAAGCAAACGGACAGGGGTTTGGCTCTAGGAGAGAGTGTACATCGAGCATTGAATGCTCTCCTCTATATATAGAATTATCGGTGAGTATGTAGCACGTGCTTCGACATAAGTAAGACCTCACTCTGTACCATTGGTCAAAGCACTTGTTCTTTCTGTATATATGGATGGCTGACCGACCAGTCGTCTTTTGACAATGTTAGATGGCACCGCCTGACAACATTGAGCGACTAAAAAGATGAAAAGGTGGTCTGACATGCTGCGGGAATCCTGAAAAGTTGATTCCATTGTCAGGCATGTGTCTATCATGTATGGAGAATCTGGGATGCTGTCCCCAAGGGAATCTTCCCTGCAGTCGAGGTTGATTTCCTGTCTGGCTGAAGGGGCATACTTTGGTATGGTGCACCGTCGTTAGGGAGATGTCCCCGGGCAGTAAACCTTCAGTGCCGAAGTGATCCCCGAGGAGCACCCTCCATTGGCCCTTCCTTGTTCGGTCACATGACCTCTGCGTGGTGGGTTGGCTCTCTTGCTGGATGTTCATGGCTCTGGTCTCTCTTTTGGTTCGACCCCCAACAAATAGTGCAGATCATTTTATGGTGCATAACCTATCTTATCCTAACAACCGGGATCAATAACGCACCATTACATGAATGATAATTGAATACTGCCAATTCAATCGAATGAAATAGAAAGAATTCAACCATCCATTAACAACCACCAACATCTACTTCATGTAATCAATTCCAAAACAAATCAATTGATATAACCATGAGTAATGGAGTACAAAGTTCATACAATTGCCCTAGATGCAGAGATTTAGTCGGACATGGCAATGGCGTCCATAGAAGAAGGTGAGGGAGAAGAAGAAAAACTAGAGGAAGACTTCTACAGCAGCCACCAATTGTTTTCTCAGCCAAAACGTCTTTAATACATAACCCTAAACATCATTATATACTCCCCTCATCCCCAAAATACCCTACACATCCTTAATAAGGTGTTTAGGCAAAGTAAAACCCGAGTAAATATGATATAACCAATTGCGGGAGCCTCTGTCCTCTTTCTTCTTTAATCCACGCATGCACGGGAACCGGTTGCATGATGAACCGCAGCCAGTTGCGGGAGTTTCTGGGACTTGGCCTTGAGAAGCTTTTCTGGATACCGGTTGCGTGAAGCGGTTTCTGGGGCTTTGTATGGGAACCAGTTGCGTGATCAACCGCAACCAGTTGCGTCTATCTCTATTTGTTTTGGTTTGGTTGTAGAAATGTTGTGGGAACTGGTTCCGAGTGCAATGGAAATCGGTTCTAGGTGTTGCTGACTTAATTCTTTTGGCTGCTTTTGGTCTTCTCTTGTTCCTTTCACACTTTGGTCTTCTTCAATAATGTCCATCATCTTACTATCCACACAACCTTGCATTAACTTCATTTCTTTGGCCTCAGATACTTCCTTTTCCTCTTTGATAGGCCATTTCTTTATTAATCTCTTGGAAATCTAATGACGCTGCAACTCCCATACAACTTATTAAATACAAGGCTTAAGACTAACAATATGTACGTCTAAGGAACATAATTAGGTACGTTTCCGTACCTATCAATTATGCTTTCATTTAAAGCAATTCGTAGATTATATGTGAATGTTGCATATGAGAAAAGTTGGGGAATCATTTGTGTAGTCTGTGTGACTATGAATGTGCAGTCTATGTGGCTATGATTGTGTAGTCTATGTGACTATGATAGACGGACGCACTAATACATCCTAAAGATGTTCTATGTAGGGAAAGTGATTGTGTTTCTTAAGAACTACTTTTATGTGGGTTGTTATAGTGATTTTCTGTTTCTTTAACTCAATGTATAATTTACATATTCTGGTATTTCCCAATCTTTGGATGTCACAGATTCCAGATAAAGAATAAGAGTTGGAGGTCCATTACTAATTCGGGGTAGTTGCTTGGATGACATAGATAGGGCTCACATTTCTCAGCACTGATACTTTCTAATTAGTACGTAGATAGGGATGACATAGTTATGCTTTTATTTTATGTGAAATATGATGTAACAAATATTAATGTTAAACGTTAAATGTTAATTTTAATTCCCCTACAATAGTTGTCGCTTGTAACAATGTAAATCATGTATGATTTCTTTTAGTAATAAAATTGGTTTAGGAGCACGATTAGGCATGGAATGATATAATGGAATGAAAAACAAATAGGTCATATTATGACATAATGGAATTGGATAATCATGATTGTCCTATCGTGTGGGCCCCTCCTAGTGCAACCTCTTTAGAATAGTATAGTCGGGGCGGGGCGCGACCGTTACGCTCCCGGTAAATGCACCAGAGATCACGGAGCGGGAATATCTTATCGGGAGTGGGAGCTTGGTTATAAATAAGAGACACCTGCCTAACGAAAGAGGTACATGCCACTTCATTTTCCTACTTGCTAATGTGCTACTTTTGTCCCTTTTGCTGCTCCATTCTCCGACTAACTTAGACATCGGAGTGCCACGCGAATGGTGCCAGGTAGCACTAACGGTGTTATTTGGTTGCAGGTCTCTTCTCATTAGTAGCAAAAAGATCGGGATCTACTCTTGGAGCTTTATCAAAGGTCACAGTTCCTCAGAACCCACGCAATATATGGGAATCAAGGGATTTGAAAAAGAAGGAAACAATGATAGGAATTTAAAAAAAGGAAAAATGATCTTTGGTGATAAGAAAAGAAAGATGAGATTTTGATAAAAAGAAAAGATATGAAATGTTGGAATCTAAGATAAGAAGTATGATATTTAAATATCTTAATAGCCTTGAAACCTAGCTCGAGATTGATGTCGAGCAGTTAGAGCCTACTTCCTGGCCTAATGTGGGAGAGTTTTAGCGTACTTCCAGGCATGTATAGGAGAGTTATATATTTTACCCTACTCCTAGGAGGGCGACGAGCGGCCCCTAGTTCATTACTAGTATACTTATACGGAATGTTTCGTGGGGTTACAAAACTATCTTAACGTTGGTCAACGGATTTAATGACCCTTGGCTATTTTGGTAGATATGTAGAATGTAAAGAAAGATAATGGTAAAATGTAAAGAAAGATAATGGGAGATATGATATCACACCCTATTCTGCCAAAAATAATTATTATATTCTGCAGACATGGAGATGTGAAATAACAGAAAATATCAGAATGGTAATAAGCCACACCACCAACTGCTCAAAATACTAATCACAATTAAAACTTTCTACGAGGGTACAAATATTCCACAAACACAAGTGCTGACATACTCCAAACCATCAAACCAGAAACCACAAAATAGAACTAATGTTCTCCTAACCATAGATACAAACTAACTTAAACAACTGAAATGTACAATAAAAGACACAACTAGCATAATACCAAAATACTACACAAGATCCCTCTAGGCTCTAACTCCAACTCTGTAGTGGACCACCAAGCTAGCTTGAGAATCTGGATTTCTCAATGCAAAACAAATCACAGAAAAACCCAGGAGTTTATTAGTTAAAATAAACTTTACAATAAATAAAAGGAACAATCAACAGGAAATAAATGTAATGTATACATGCATCATCCAGTCCAACTAATATGTGCCACAATTGATTAACACATTATTCATAATTTCCTACCCTTTGGCAATTAATACTCCACACACACATTATTCACCTTTCCTGTCCTTTGGCAATTTATACCCCACACATACATTATACACCTTTCCTGCCCTTTGGAAATTTAATATATTCAGCCCTTTGGCTATTTCTTTTCTCAGCCCTTTGGCTATTTATTATATCTAGCCCTTTGGCTATTTCTTTTCTTATCCCTGTGGCTACACACGCATTGTTCTTTTGGTTCTAGCCCTTTGGCTACACACACATTGTCACACTCCATTCTGCTAAAATAATTATTATATTCTGCGGACACGGTAATGTAAAATAACAGAAAATACCACAATGACATTAAGTCACACCACTAACTACTCAAGACACTAACTACAACTGATAGTTTTCCAACATGATACAAATTATCCACAACCACAAGTACTACGTACTTCAACCAACAAACCCAGAAACCACAAAATAGAACTAGAGTTCCTCTAACCATTAATACAAAATGACATAAACATCTGAAATGTATAACAAAAGTACAACTAGCAAAAGTATCAAAAGCTACTCAAAATCCCTCCAAGCTCTTAAGCTCCAACTCCGTAGTGGACCACCAATTTAGCTTGAGAATCTGGATTTCTCAATGCAAAATAAATCACAAAAAATCCAGGAGTTTATTAGTTAAAATAAACTTTGCAATAAATAAAAGAAATAACCAACAATAATATAAATCTAATGTGTAGATGCTTCATCCATTCCAACTAATGTGTGCCACAAGTAATTAACACATTTCTTATAATTTCCTGTCCTTTGGCAATTAATACTCCACACACACACACTTTATTCACATTCCCTGCCCTTTGGTAATTTATACCCAACACACACATTTTACACTTTTCCTGCCCTTTGGCAATTTATACACCACACACACTTTAAACTCATTTTCCTACCCTTCGGCAATTTACACATATCTAGCCCCTTTGGCTATTTCTTTTCCTAGTCATGTGGCTATTTAATATATATAGCCCTTTGGCTATTTCTTTTCCTAGCCCTGTGGCTATTTAATATATTCAGCCCTTTGACTATTTTTTTCTCAGCCCTTTGGCTACACACGCATTGTTCACTTGGTTCCAGCCTTTTGACTACACACACATAATGTTCTCTTTATATACATCCCTTAGGCTACACACGCATTATATTTCATTTCCATAAGTTATAACACTTTTTCACATTTCTTTCCATAAATGGAACAAGTTCTAATCTCATATCACATGCCTCCACATAGACATAAGCAAAATAAACTAACCAATACATGCTTATAAACCAACAAATGAATAGATAAACAAAACACAAAGTTTAAATTAACTATTTAAACTCACCCAACTCCCTTAAGTTGTTTTCTTTGTGTTGGATAATGATGGGTAGAGATATTTAGATTCCCCTGAAATCAAACTCCAATCATTATAAAATGATTTCATAATAACCAAAGGATAACAACATTCGGAAATAATAAACCACCTATTTATTAATCATTTCCAATTTAATTCAAATGCCAAATAAAGTTTCCTAAGGTCTAATACATCTCACACCCTTATTTTGAGTTTCGGGGTCATCTAAATAAGTTACAAAATTTTCCTTCTTTCCTTCATATTTTTTCAATAGACCCAAATACCGGTATCTAAGTTCTCCATGATACCTGTATCCCCAGAAAACGATATCTAGAACCTTGAAACCGGTACCCTATGCACTGTCCCAGATACCGGTATCCCAGTATTACCAGAAACCGGTATCTGATTGCGGTATCCTAAAAACGATATCCTGGTGCAAGTCTAGATATCGGTATCATGGAATTCCATGATACCGGTATCTGGTATCGCTGATGCCAAGAATAGAAAGAACAAAGAGATCTTCTGGTTCGATTTTTCCACAACTTTAAGTTTAATATCTGTACAGAACTTCCAAAAAACTCATAAAAACTTGTAACAACTTACTAACAACTATCACAAACATAATTCCATATTCAATTCTCACAATTAACATAATTTGATACATTATTTCTTCCCAAATTCATTAAAAACTCAAACTTTCCGATTTCTTTAAAACTTCATGGAGAATCCCTTAAAAATCTACAAGTTACACATGAATTGCAAGGAAATTACATACCTTTTATGATAGAAACAGATCCCCCAAGCTTTTTAGATTGATTTCCACTTAGTTTATTCTTCTAGTCACCCTTGTTCTAGCTTGGAATAGTGTTACGGGAGAGTAGTGAATATTGTGACAGATTTCTTTCTTTAGCACAAGAAAAGAAAACTTACCTCTATTTCAAATGATTCCATGTATCTCACCCATTTTTATAAGTTACACCCACCTAGCTTTACTTTAGTGTTTCACTCACACCCTTGTATTGTAATAACACACTTAAGAAAAACCTATTTTTCATTCCTCATATTAGTTTTATTCAATTAAGCTTAATCTTCATATTCAACCCTTAGGCTATCACACACACACATCATCGTCATCTTCCAAAGATATAACATCTATCACAATTCTTTTCATAGATGAAACAAATTTATGACTTATAACACATGCTTCCAATTAAGCATAAACAAAATAAAAATCACTAACATGCTTGAAACCAACTTAAATAAACAAAGAAACAAAGTTTCCTAAGGTCTGATATGTCCTCCACCCCTGATTTGAGTTTCGGGAACCCCCAAGGAATCATCTAAATAAGTTACAAAATTTTCCAGTTTTTTTCACATTTTTTCAGCAGCCTATGATACAGGTATCCGAATTTTCCATGATATCAGTATCCCAGCCTTTAGGCCTAAAACCGATATCCCAAAGCCATAAAATCGGTATCACAACCGCAGACCCAGATACTGGTATCCCAATATTCCATGATACCGGTATCCTGGCATTCCCAGAAACTAGTTTCTTCTGCGGTATCATGGATGCGGTATCTTGGTGCAAGACCATATATCAGTATACTGCATTTTCTATGATACCGGTATCTGGCATCGCCGATGCCAAGAATAGATTGCACAGGAGAGTTCTCTAGTTCGATTTTTAAGTTCTTAATCTTCAATTTTACAACAGAAACTTCAACCAAATTCATAAAAATCTCGTAACAAGCTAATAACAACTACCACAAACATATTTCTAAGGTCTATTTCCCAAAGACATGAGATTTACTACAAATTTTCCCAAATTTTCATAAAAACTAAAGAACACATAATTTTTGTACAAACTTCTTTGAAAATCCTTCAACAATTCATAAAAACATATGAATTTCATACCTTTATAGCAGAATTTGATCCCCCAAGACTTAGATGAATTATTCCAAGTCTTTTCCCATTTTTTTCACTCTTGTTTAGCCAAGAACAATGCTTACGGGAGAGTTAGAATTGTTGTGACAGATTTTTCATTCTAACACAAGATACAAGACTTGCCTCCTTACTAAATTATTCCATGCTTCCTCATCACAAATTGTAGGCTACTCCCTTTTTAGGCACTTATCTAATGTATTTCACACACCACCACCACTTGTATTCCCATCTGGATTTAAAATTTCACTTCAAGCATATTTTATTTAAACTTTCCAAATTTTATTTTTAATAAGATTCACCCAACTTTTATTATTTTTCCGGGCTCGGTTATCACATATGATGTATCATTTATCGGATCCAGTAATACGATGATGAGATATGATGGATCCTTTATTTAATCTAGTGGTACGGTGACGAGATATGATGGATTCTTTATCCGATCCATTGGCATGATGATAATAATGAGATTATTGACGGATCATTTATTAGATCCGAAAATTTTATAAAAGAAAGGAAAATGAAATGAAATGAAAGAATTGAAAGAAAATTTTAAAAAGGAAAAAGAAATATTTTTATTAGAAAGTAACGATTTTAGAAAAGTAAAAGGAAAAGATGATTTTAAACAGATTTATCGAAATGGGTATTTGAAAAAGGAAAAGTGAAAATGAGGAAAGATATGGAAGAGAGATTGAAAGGAGAGAATAAAATTAAATGGTAAGAAAATAGTATTTGATACAAAG
>NMUG010002230.1:0-16337 GCA_002855965.1 Monotropa hypopitys | reverse complement strand
AAAAATTTCCCGGTGCGACAGGGTTGGTTGAAGGTGTGATAGGTTTGAGAAAGTTTGGTAAGGGTTTGAGGTAGTTTTGGTAGGATTTGAAAGGGTTTTTGGGTTTGAAAGATGGTTCTGCTCGGATAGATTTTTCTCTGGAGTATGAATTGGATATTGAGTGATCAAGGGTCCTCTCCCAAGAGGGAGAGAGACCTATTTATAGATCAATCAAATTCGCATCTACATATGCGACATGTTCAAATTTCGGTTTTAAAATGGCTAGTGCGTGGGAAAGTGTGATGTGATATTTTGGCTTGGCCTTTGGGTGGGAGATTGAATCATAGATTCGGATCAAAACTAATAATGAATATAAATGAAAATAAATGAAATATAAATGAATTCCAAAAGTCTTCTCGGGTCCTGAAATCGATCCGGAAGTTTGGTATGCGCTTGCTCGGCTCTATGCCCGACTCCGTCTTTAAAATTTGAAGTAGATATTTGCGATGCTTGAGTCGAATCATGAATTTAGAAAATATCACGGGATTAATCCGGACACTTTTCGGAAATTATTTGAAAACCGGCCTTTCTGCTCTGAACAGAAGGGGATGCTTCGGGCCTACGTTTTGAACTGCTCTTTATCTGTCGATTGTAACTAGCAATAAATGTCTCTCTTTTCAAATAATTCTCATAAAAATTGTGTTTGCCCAATTCTGATGTCGGCTCGTCGTCATAGTGAAAAATAAATAGAACATTGTTTATGCTTGACTGAATTCCGAATTTTGACCGGATGGATTCAGTTTGTATGCAGACTTCTCGGTAACGGAATTGCTGTCAACTTTCCATTCCTAAACACGATTTCGGATGCCCGTGTGAAATTTTGTTGATTCCGGAGCATAAAGCGTACAGAGAAGAGTTTTGTCGACCATTCGATTACTGTTCGTCTTGCTTCGCTAGTCGGATTAAAATTCTAACTTCAAGTAAATATTCCTTAACAATTTACCGAGGTTTGCTGGCTGACGTTAGCGCTGTTTGTGGGAAGTCCTGACATCCCGGAACTGTGTTTGGATTTGTTCGGAGTCTGGTTTGACCAATTTGTTGACTTCTGAGGTTGGGTCAAAATTGGGTATCAATAGTATGCCAAAACACAACTGATAGATGGCCTCCTAAAGGCTCAACACAGTAACAATGGATATATGTGATAAATAAATGCATCAACTACGAGTACTCGAAGGATACAATGACACCTTCCACACAGGTTTACAAAAGTAAGGCATGATCCTACAATCCATATTCATTCAATTCTTTAATTACAAAATGGCTATCAAGTCAATTTCCCATTTTCAAGTGAAGGTTTTCCATGCAATAACACAAATCACATTACTTCACTAGTCATCCATTTTTATTCACGTCTTATGGTCTTAAACCATCTACTCATTCCACTATACGTATTTTCACAACCTTGCATTTATCACTTTCTTTTAGAAAACACCACTTTACCCCTTTTCTACACACTAACATGCATATGTGTGAATAAAACTCTAACAAATACTAAGCAATTCAATGCACACCCAAATGGACCTTACAGGACTAATTCACATTTCCATGTATATGCAATAAGTACAATTCACGTACTACTACCCACTCTTTATTTTCTGTTTGTATTTTCACCACATTCATGTTATTCCATATTCACATGCATTTCCACATTTCCACACATTTACAACTCAATACATGCATAGTTTCACAACGACGGCATAATTGCCCATCTCTATGCATAAAATGGCACATGTCCCACCTTTAGAAATAGTTTGGTATTTAGCCCAACTTTTTAAAATAAATAGCGATATGCTCAACTCTTTATAACATATTGGCATCAAGCCCAACTCTCAAAATAAATGGCGATACACCCAGCTCTGCGAGTATACATCTACTCGACTTCACAAACCACTTGCCAATCTCATATGACTCACCATACAACAATCCATGCATATAATATTTATGCAATCAACACAACTCATACACTTTTAATTCATATCAATGTCAACAATATTCATGCATTTTAT
This sequence comes from Monotropa hypopitys, assembly GCA_002855965.1. Lineage (NCBI taxonomy): Eukaryota > Viridiplantae > Streptophyta > Magnoliopsida > Ericales > Ericaceae > Monotropa > Monotropa hypopitys. The sequence continues at coordinate 14,292 of NMUG010002230.1, read as the reverse complement.
TATGCAAAACCATGCACCAAAACACATTGATGACAATACTTTATATTTGACTAAATCATACGAATGCCATACACATGCGTCAATGCCATATTCCATGCCAAGGACTTACACACAACCATATTCCTCATTATTTGAGCTTCACAATGTTTTCCTTACTTAACACCTGTGGTACACACACAAGACACATAATTCTTCCTTGAATTCTTTAAATTCCATGCCAAGACTATCATGCATAATTCCTTAACATTTTATTCTTTTCCCTAGGAATTACATCTATGTTTGCATATATATAACACAATAATTCATATCTACCACACTCACCGATTTACCACAGAAACGACACTGACGATATCTCCTCAGAAATGTTGGAAGCCCCGCTCCAAATCACCTGTACCAATCACAATATCACAATTGGTACTAACTTAGCGTGAACGAGAAATCTAATTAATTAGAATCAACTTTCTACCATATGACTCAACCCGCTACACCATACTCATACATATTTGCAAATGCTGACACTGACGAATCTCATATCATTACTAGACCTCTCACTTGCCCAATTAAATTTCTAGGCACAACCACAATCACTGGGCCACTACATGTTCATACCCAATTCCATGTACACCCAAACATACTTATAACAATAACCACGAATCGAACACCCACCGATCATGATTCCTAAATCCACATTACTATTCGACTCCACAACCAACACGTTTATAATATGATATCTACAAGTGTAATACCCACCACCAAAACAAGATAATTTCACCAATAATAATCTCTCCATGAGATATACGAACTTTTAGATCTCACTCTCTCAAATATTAACAACCCACCCATCCTTACACGAATATAAACTCTTCATGACGTCTATTACGATGGTATCTGAACCACCCCCAAATTTTAAACCATTTTTGTATAATGATATTGAGCAAGGTAATAAATAATAGAAAGAGATACTACCATACCCACATCATTCCACATGACCAAAGTATGAAAGACACACAAGCATGAGTAAGTAGTAGAATTATTACAGACCCGAGTGTTATATTTTTCAAATAAAGAAAGTGCGGAAATAAATGAAATAAAGCTCATACGAAGAGCTATAGTCTTTAAAATCTTCAAGGATGTAATAGACTCCAATCCCTGCTATGCCACCGAATCCTTACCTAAAAAGTAGAAGATTAGGCAAAGCCTAGTAGAGAGATGTAAACAAATAATATATATACTAGTTGTGTCCACGTGCAAGTGTAGAGAAATAAAAAGTGAGATGCATGCATAAGGATCCAATAAGATTTACATGAGAATTCCAAAATGATTAATATTATTTCAATTTCCGATTCCAATAGTCAAATGTCAAAACAGTTGACCTCCTTATCAAAATAAGGGTTTTGAAACATTTCCAACTTCTTTATCTAATTAAGGTTTTCCAATTATATAATTAAGAGTTTAGGCTATTGTTCCATGCCAGTAGCTCATCAACTATCAAACCGTATAATTCCTAGTATTACCTGACTTGACGGGAGGGTCCAGTCAAACCCCCATTGTGTAATGTGATGAATGCATAGCATTCAGGGATCAAAATCCCGAGGATCAAAATTCCATAGATATAGCCAACTCAAGGATCGATATCCATATTTACCAATTTAATTGATTCTAAAATCCATACTTTCCAAAATCCCATGTATTAAGGCCAAAAGCCAAATTTATGGTTTTCCAATACTTTCCAAGGTACCAATTTAAAATTAAAGCTATCAATTTGATAAAACAACCCTTCAATTTCATTTACCCCAAATTCCCAAAATCTAGAGTTTGAAAGAATTTAGGGCTTTTATAAATTGACCATATGGAAGTCAAATTAACATCATAGGAAGGCCATAGATGAGGTTAATGGAGTTCTAGACTGAACACAACCTAGGTAAAACCCATAAAACAACTTATACATGTTTGACCCACGAAATTGACTAAAAGAGAAGGGAGAGAGTGAAGAACTAGATCACATATATACATAGGGTTACAAAACTCTACTTGAAGATGTGCTTGAACCAACTCTAGGTAAGAGTTCTTCTCCCAATGTGAATCTAAGACCGTCAACGCGTAGAGAAGACTCCCATGGAGGTCCTTTGTGAAGGCCACTTGCTCTAAAACCCACGAAATTTTGAGAGAAAGAAGAGAGAAGTGGAGAGATAGGGAAAGATGGGGTTCTCTGACAGAGAGAGAGAGAGAGAAAGAGAGAAGGGGTTGCGGCTAGGGTATGCCCTTATGAATGTATATGTTAAGTAAAATGAGAAATGGGAGTATTTATACAACCCTAAAAGTCAATCTCCGATTTGCTCTTATTGAGGTGCCTATCGATATACAGGATCTATATATTGATATGCAATACACTATGGGGTTGGCCAGAGACGTCACATTTCGATATACCCTTGTATGGTATATCAAAATGTTCAATGAAGGAAGACGACCAAAGGATCCCTATTTCGATATACCTCCAAGTGTATATCAAAATACCACATATTTAATGGCCCAACAAACCTTATATCGAAATGAAGAAAAGAGGAAAAGGCCAGAAGCCATGTATTTCGATATACCATTCATGGGTATATCGAAATGCTCACGAAGGAAAAAGGGTCAGGAGACCAACATATCGAAATGCCTAGTGAACCTATATCAAAATACACTAAGTGCAAAGGGGATCAGGCCACTTATATTTCGATATAAAGTATGAGTAATTATCGAAATATACTCTAAGAGGGAGGGAACAGTAAGAGGATATTTCAATATGCATTGCAGTTGCATATCAAAATGCCCAAATGGAAATGGCCACCAGAGGCCTGCTATATCGGAATGGAGCAAGGATAGGGTGCTTCCACATTTTGATATATGATTTTAAATGGAGAATGGAATAAAGTGTTGCTTGAATAGAATTATGTGATTGCCAAATGACATGGAAATCACCCGAACATCGATAAACACTCCCAAATCTATTCCCGAACCTTCTAAAAAATTTCAATCATAAAATGTGGGCCCCGAGATGACTTAGATCACCAAAATTTTGATTTAATTCTATATGAATTCTACTAAATGGAATAGAAAAGTAAAAGAAAATATATAAAAATTAATTAAATTTTCTGGAGTGTGATAAACTACCTTCCTTACAGAAATTTCATCCTCAAATTTTTCATGATCAATCAACAAGGGTACAACACATCAAGGAGAATATTCTATGAATTAAATAGTTCCGAATATTTTTCTCGAATCTAGGATGTGAATAGGTTGTTCCTCGAAATTTGCAAGGACAAGTAGCAATGACGAGGACAAGGTCTTTAATATTCAAAACATCGATAGAGTCAAATCAAGAATTGATGGTTTCGAAAGAGATTATAAAGCCGAATGTAAGTCCACAAGATGAATATAAGAAGAAGGCTTCAAACCCATGCTGGAATTTGAAGGAAATAACACTATCTCACTGCAAACAAGAAATAAAATGACCAACTCAACTCCACTTCGACTCACAATCAAGATGAGGCATCTCAACTATGCAGTATATGACAAGATAGCATCTGAAGCTGCCAAAAGAAAGTTATGCGCTGGATTAAGAATTTACTGAGAGGAGGAAGGCACCATGCTTCCACTGCCTTTCACAACATCCAACTACTCATATAGTAGGCGATCTTAACAAAGAAGGGGGAGGGGGGTTCAAAGACTTTGCTCCCAAAATACCACAAGGGAGTCGGTACCACCCAAATGATTATGCACCAACACTCCAATAATCTAAAGTTAGAATGTCAACAACACATGTCGATATGAAATAGACACACCGATGCGATACGGACATGCCGACACGATATAAATACGCCGATATGAGTCAGACATGCTGATACGAGATGGACACACCAATATGAGATGGACACATCGATATGTAATGGAAGGGATAGAAGAACCACAACCACGAACTTGAAGCAGAGATGGAACTCAAGATCAATTCATCACCAAGGACAGAAATAATGAGATCGATACACCTAAGGTCAACTACTTGACCGAACAACTGGCACTAATCCACAAATCTCCACCAGAGTCTCACAGTACTCTATAAACTCCGAGACAATCCATCTAACTGAGTATAGAACTCTAAGACCATTTTCACACTAAACACCCTTCAACCAACAAATTCAAGAAAAACAACAATCCTCACATACGACCAAACCCGCACATATACCTAGTGCGATACTGGAATGACTTATAGAAGTTTTGTGAGGCCCCGACCCAATTTTAGGCCTAAATTAAATTAAAGTGTATTTTCTAAAATTTTTGAAAATTGTTTAAAGAGAAATAAATTATTAAAATGGAGTATGAGGCTTAAAACAATAAAATAAAAGGAATTAGGGGCCAAAATGTAAAGAAAAGGAGTTAGGGACCCAAACCCAAGGCTATTTGGAAATCAGCAGGCTGGGCCGGTTCGGTTCAGATCTGTCCGACCGGCCCAGCCCAGCCCTCGGGCAGTACGACGGCATCTCTGCCGAGCTATAGTGTAAAGTCCCATCCGAACTGACCCGCCACCTGACACAAATGGGACAATACGTCGCAGGTTGCAGACTGACATGGCTCAGGTCTGACTTGGATTAGACTAATCACTGCACCGTTCGGTAGGATTAAGGAGGGGTCTAATCCATCATTAATGCACCTAACCTTCAGACTCCTATATAAGAAGCCACTTCTCAAGCATTCAAGTCCACACCAAACTCCTCCGACCATTCAATTCTAGAGAGAGAGAGTCCAAGCTTCGGACACTTAACTATTCGACAGCCATCCTCAAGCTTCCAGAACCCTTGTCCGACCAGTCTCAGCCTTCAAACAGTTCACAACATCCTTTGGATTATCTTGCTAACCACTGCTCGGACTAGCATTCCCCGGACAGCTTCAGCTCGTCAACCTAGTTGGGAACCCAAGAGCTCACTCAGGTATATCTTAAATCCTTCGATTAACATTTATGACCTTTGCGTCAGCTTAACAAGTTTCTCAAAGGACTTGGCCACACTGCCTTCAGATCGACAGCCCTTCCTTTGGCTTTGCCGAAGCAACCAGACCTCGTTCTTTAGCTCGACACTTAGCCAAACAAGTTCGGACAACCTTTGGACCCTCCGACTGAACTCATTTCAGTTCGACAAACTTTCCCAGATCACCACAGTACATTATTTACCCCTTTCGATGTATTGCCGACCTCTCGCCTGCCGGAGCATTGCTACTCGGTATAAGGGACTATCCGTTTTATCTTAGTTCAATTTTCTTAACTCGGCTACATGTTTTATGGTTCGGACAATCAGTTCTTTAAACTTGTAATCACCTTATAAACCCTTTCGACCAATCATAGTGTCCTAAGCAATGATAGCCGCACTGACAATGCTCGGTAGTAGCCTTATTGGCTGTTCGGCAGACTGTCTGCTCGGAAATTCCTTAGCTCGGCAGAAGTTTTAGCCCGGCCACCTATGAGACCGACAGCCTCTACTCGGTTGCTCGACAGAACTTAGAGAAAACTATCCCAACAACCTTTTAGCTCAGCAACAGGACCCTTCGATTCAGAATGCCCTCCAGACCATTGTTAAATAGTCTCCCGTACTAAACCAATCGGCCACTATCCTCTAGACAGAAGGCCTTCGGTCAGGAGCTTGGCCAATTGGCTAGTAGCCGTCCGACCAAGCATAATCCGGCAGCCCAGATCGGCCAATACCTTAGCAGCTCGGTAAGAAGCTTAAAAATGATATATTTGAATTATTATGGCAGATTTGAGGATCGCAGAGTATTCGAGAAGGAAGTAAATCATATCAATAAAAAGGTGAATCTCTATATGCCCCTGTTACTCGTACAATTTTAAAACATGCTAAACATTTACAAATGTACGATTTATGCTATTAAGCATTCCACTCTGTTATCTTGTCTCTTCACAAAAGAAAAATAGCATATACTATTTTATCACCATGGATTGGCAAAAATGAAAGATTTTTATGATTGAACGACATGAATAGTGACACGGTTGCTTGCCGCCAGGGGTAGGATCAGAAACCAGTGAGGTAGGGGTAATAAGGTTGGGATCATAACCAGGTGATCACAGTGATATCACGACAATGCAAATCTATTTATGGTCGCTCCCTAAAACACTAGAACTGTGAAGAGCAGCATGATGAGATCATATCGGGAAATTCGAAATGAAAAATAAAAAAATGCAACAAAAGTTATCTATGAGCCGAAGGATGTTTCGCGAAGGCCATAGGCTTAACTACTCAATCATATGTAATTTACAGGATTTGGGCTAATAAGCCATTTACTTATTACGTTGAAAAAGGAAGAAAAGAGATTTGATAATATGCTATTTATCCATGGAAACTAGTAACCTCGACATATCTTGATTCACTATAGCTTTATGCTTATGCATTTTCTAAAACCTTTTTCAGGTACCGATGAGGAGTAGCTTAGAGGTTTAGGCTTTTGTACTTTTGATGTATCTCCCATATAGGCCATTATGAGCCTCTTGTAGTCTGTATTAGCAAGGACATCATGGTAATTTGATTTATGCACACACTAGGTTTTGTTCAACGCTTCCGCATCTTTTTATATTATTATGATGGAATCCCTTAACTCGTTTTACTACGCCTTTGTGAGCTTGCTCATTGGACGGTCATGGCCCATTTAGGGTCGGGTCGTGACAACAGTGGTATCAGAGCAGAGTTACGGATTCTGAACAAACCCAGAATTAGGAATCAAGACACACACTAGTTGCACCTATTGAACAAAACTTGGAGATGTATGTGTACTTAGAGATGGTTATGGTATGATACTTATATATATAAACACCTTATAGTTAAGTCTAGCAGCGATTCTAGTTAGACCAATGACGATGACCGTAGGCACCCGAGGAAGAGAAAGTTCCCTTAATATAGAAGAACCAAGGCAATAACCATAAACTCAAGGATAGGCTAAGACGACGAGGAAATTCTATTTTCATACGAGTCGAAGAGAGTAGGTTTACCCTCCCTATGAGCATCCCAGTAAGTCAAATAGTGAGTAGTGCCCTAGTAAATCCTAGAGTATTCTACAGTTAAATGAATTAGTTGCATCATTGAGATTTTCCTTTTCACATCTTGAGAACCCTTAATCTGAACAGAATGGTTGATACGAGAGAAAATGATCAAGGAATTGAGGCAAGTCGCAATGAGATCACTGAACTCCGAGAAATAGTGAGAATGCTAGTAGAAATCATCCAAACTCAAGAGGAGATGACCCACCAATACTTCCAACACCCAAAGCTAGTAATCGAACCCCCACCAGTCATAGAGAAAGAAGAAAAATTGACTCGACAGATTGAAAATGGATTTGGGCCCGAGATTCAAAGAATTGTCTATCCCCTTCGACAACCAACACATGCAGACATTCTCGATAGGGTAATCCTAATGGAGCGAGACAAGAAGCAATACTACTAAGAAAGGAAGAGGCAAAACTACAACCAAAGAAGGACATGTCATCCCAAGAGGGCAAATCTCGAAAGAAGTTAAAAAGGAAAAATGAAGAACGAAGGAGTCAAATTCCACCCTATTCCAAATACCAAGGCCACTACGGTAGACAAGGCACCTGCGAAGTTTACAAAACTTGTTTCAGATGCAGACAGATTGGTCATTTCAGGAAAGACTGCCCCAATGTGCGAACAGGAGCAAACACAATACCAAACGGATTCCCCAGAGCCTACCTAGAAGGAAGCCACGATAATGGGAGCAAACCAGAGGCGAAGGTAAGCTCTTGCACTTGTTTTGAGAGATCCCACCAGTAACAAAAGAATTGTAGCAGGTAGAACCCTCATTTTTGTATCCCCATCTATGCCTTATTTGATTCCACATACTCATATCATATTAAGCAAATTTCTGTAAACATAGAGCCCTTGGAGAACGAACCTTCTTGTGACCCAGTCTATGAGCAAGGGCATCATATGCTTCGCTGTCTATAAAGATTATAAGGTAACTGCAAGCAAAATCGCGACATTAATAGACATAATTTAAATTAAAATGAAATGCACTTCGAGCACAGACTGTGTACCCAAACTCGATGCAAAGATTGCCCGTATTAAGAAATGCGTCAACTTTATAGAAAAGGAGCCCTTGTGCAAATCATCAAGAATGGAACCACCCGACTACGTGAAATCACCGCCAAGAGTAGATAACCAATTTAGAAGGACGACTTCGTTATGAGATAGCACACCCCTTGTCAGATCACCGACCACCTTTTAAATTCTAAGAGACCTTTCATTGAAAACCCCAGACTATAATTATCTTCTCAATCAGTACCCTTGACTCTTAGATCAACTATTCAAACTCCCCTTCCCTACTTCCAGAGTTTTGGCACATCATTATTAGGATAACGAATTCAGATTGACACTAATCCTACATGTTTTAAAAATCTTAGGACAATTGGTCAAATTTATGAAGAGAATTGTTTTATCCCTCAAGGCATGCCCCTATTTTCTTAGTTGGGGTTGATCATTCATTCGTTCGATTTTAGCAGTTCCTTAGCAGCGGTATTTTCAGCCATTCTTCCTTACCAAACTGCATGTAAATCCTAACTCTTAATAATAAACATCCTCCGTGATGATCGTAAACTCTCTAGGTTGGAATCCATTCACATCAAAATGTCAGTTGGCAACCAATGCTTATACTATGTACAAATCTCCTTTTTGAATTTCTTGGTGTTAATAAAGGCACCAGTCTATCATTCTCTTTTCATCTACTTGATCTTAGTGTTTCCCCATTCTAACTATTTGCTCATTTATACCCTTATTACAAATAAATCTTGTTCATAGGCCTTCCTTTCAAAATCACACTATGGATAGTTGCCTTTGAAATTTTCATTGTTGAGATCGATCGAGTAACTTGATTATTAATTTTCTATCCCTTACAAAAATTAAATACTTATGAGGTCACTAAAAGAGAAGCATCCTCACTATTAATATGATGCGAAGAACAATATATTCAATAAACCAAATGCCTACAAAAGATTATTCGACTACACAGGACACTAGTATCTATTACCTCTGATATAGACCCCCGATTTGTATCCAGATTTTGGAAGTTGCTTCAGAAAGCAATAGAAACAACTTTAAAACTTCAACACCGCCTTTCACCCTCAGACAAACGGCCAATCAAAGAGGACGATTCAGACCTTAGAAGGCCTTCTAAGAGCATGCACATTGGAATTTCAGGGAAGCTGGGAAGAACATTTACCCTTAGCAGAATTCGCCTACAATAACAGCTACCAAGAAAGTATCCAAATGTCACCATTCGAAGCATTGTACGAAGTGCAGATCACTAGCATGTTGAACCGAAGTTAGAGAAGAGGCACCCATAGGACCAGAAATTGTACAGGAAACCACCGAGAAGATCAAACTCATCCAAGACAAGCTGAAGATAGTCTGGGACTGCCAGAAGAGCTACGCCGATGCACATCGAAGGGAGCTAGAATTTCAGAAAGTAGACGAGGTGTTCTTAAAGGTAACACCTATGAAAGGCGTCATCAGATTCAGAAAGAGAGGAAAACTCAATCCATGCTACATCGGACCTTTTGAAATTCTCGAAAGGATCGAACGAGTCACATACCGATTAGCTCTCACACCAGAGCTAGCCAATGTCCATGACGTATTCCACATATTGATGCTTCGGAAGTACATATCAAACCCTGCGCGTGTCCTAGTCCAACCCAGCATCGAGATCGAAAAGAACCTAGCATACGAGGAACGACCCATTCGAATCATGGATCGGCAAGAGAAGTAGCTCAGAAATAAAGTCATTCCGCTCGTCAAAGTTTTGTGGGAGAATCAATCAGGAAGCGAAGCTACTTGGAAGAAGGAGAGCGACATGCGTCTCAAATATCCACACCTATTCAATTAAGGTATAAAGTTTCATCCTATATCCTTTTATGCAATTCATTTAAGTTTGAGGGACCAAACTTTTAAAGGTGGGGAGGATGTGAGACCCCAACCCAAATTTAGGCCTAAATTAAATTAAAGTGTATTTTCTAGATTTTTTGGAAATTGTTTAAATAGTAAAATAAATTTTTAAAATGCAGTTTGAGGCTTAAAATAATAAATGAAAATGAATTAGGGGCCAAAGTGTAAAGAAAAAAGAGTTAGGGACCCAAACCCAAGGCTGTCCGGAAATTAGTGGGCCGGACCGATTCAGTTTGGATCTGGCCGACCGGCCCAACCCAGACCAGAGTACCTCGGGCAGCGCGGCGGCAGCTCTGCCGAGCTGCAGTGTAAAGTCCCGTCCCAACTAACCCACCACCTGACATGGAAGGGGTCTAATCCATCATTAATACACCTAACCTCCGGACTCCTATATAAAAAGCCATTTCTCAAGCATTCAAGGCCACACCAAACTCCTCCGACCATTCAGTTCTAGAGAGAAAGAGAGTCCAAGCTCCAGACATTTAGCTGTTTGGAAACCATCCCCAAGCTTCCAGAACCCTTGTCCGACCAGTCTCAGCCTTCAAGCACTTCACAACATCCTTTGGATCATCTTGCTAACCACTGCCCAGACCAACATTCCCCGGATAGCTTCAACTCGGCACCCCAGTTGGGAACCCAAGAGCTCACTCAGGTATATCTTAAATCCTTCGGTTAACATTTATGACCATTGCGTCAACTCGACAAGTTCCTCAAAGGACTTGACCGCACTGCCTTCAGCTCGACAGCCCTTCCTTTGGCTTTGCCGAAGCAACCAGACCTAGTTCTTTAGCTCGACACTTAGCCAAATAGGTCCAGACAACCTTTGGACCCTCCGGCTGAACTCATTTCAGCTCGACAAACTTTCCTGGACCACCACAGTACATTATTTACCCCTTTCGATGTATTTATGACCTCCCCCTGCTAGAGCATTGCTGCTCGGTAGGAGGGACTATCCGTCTTATCTTAGTTCAGTTTTCTCAGCTTGGCTACATGCTTTTTGGTTTGGACAATCAGTCCTTTAAACTTGTACTCACCTTATAAACCCTTTCGACCAATCATAGTGTCCTAAGCAATGATAGACACACTGCCAATGCTCGGCAGTAGCCTTATTGGCTATTCGGCAGACTGCCTGCTCGGCAAGTCCTTAGCTCGGCAGAAGTTTTAGCTCAGCCACCTATGAGACTGATAGCCTCTGCTCGGCTGCTCGGCAGAACTTAGAGAAAACTATCCCAGCAACCTTTAGCTCGGCAACAGGACCCTTCAGTCCAGAATGCCCTCTAGATCAATGTTAAACAATCTTCTACTAAACCAATCGGCCACTGTCCTCCAGACAGAAGGCCTTCGGTTAGGATCTCAGTCAATTGGCTAGTAGCAGTCCGACCAAGCATGATCCGGTAGCCCACCTCGGCCAATACCTTAGCAGCTCGGTAAGAAGCTTAGGCCTTCGGTTAGGATCTCAGTCAATTGGCTAGTAGCAGTCCGGCCAAGCATGATCCGGTAGCCCAGCTCGGCCAATACCTTAGCAGCTCGGTAAGAAGCTTAGAAATGATATATTTAAGTTATTATGGAAGATTTGAGGATCGAGGAGTATTCGAGAAAGAAGTAAATCATATCAAGAAAAAGGTGAATCTCTATATGCCCATGTTACTTGTACAATTTTAAAGCATGCTAAACGTTTACAAATGTACAATTTATGCTATTGAGCATTCCACTCTATTATATTGTCTCTTCACAAAAGAAAAATAGCATATACTCTTTTATCACCATGGATTGGCAAAACGGAAAGATTTTATATGATTGAACGACATGAACAGTGACGGTAGCTCGCTGCCGGGGGAAGGATCAGAAACTAGTGAGGTAGGGGTAATAAGGTTGGGATCATAACTAGGTGATCACAGTGATATCACGTCAATGCAAATCTATTTAGGGTCGCTCCCTAAAACACTAGAACCGTGAAGAGCAACACGATAAGATCATGTCGGGAAATCCAAAATGAAAAATGCAAAAATGCAAAAAAAGTTAGCTACGAGCCGAAGGATGTTTCGTAAAGGCCATAGGATTAACTACGCAATCATATATAATTTACAAGATTTGGGCTAATAATTCATTCACTTATTACGTGAAAAAGGAAGAAAAGATATTTGATAATATTTTGTTTATAGCTGGAGAGAGAGAGAGAGAGAGAAGGAGGAGGAGGAAAGAGAAGTCCTTAGCCGGAGCTACACTGGACAAATTTGTGATCCGTTTGCATCTACGCAAAGAGGAGATCAAGAGCTTCACATACATAGGTAATTTGTCCTTTGAAACTCTGTAATCATAATAGAAATGAATTTCTAAAGTTCATACTAAAATCTGTCAAAAACGGAGTTTGAGGTTTACATGTATTTTTGGATTCATTTTAGGACGTTTTTAGATCATGCAAGAGTTGATTAATTGCAAAGAGATCATGGTGGATGTAGTGGTAGTGTTGTTGTGAAGAAAAATTAGGAGAATTGAGGTTAAAAACTGCTAGTAAGTTTAATTTTTCGTGAACTGCCCAATGGGTACCGGTCTACGACATGTATATAGACTGGTCTAAGAAAGTCAGAAGGCCCAAGTTTAGAACGTGTACCAGTCTACTACATGTATGTTGACCGGTATAATAATGTCAGTAAGTTAGTAAATATTGCAAAATGTGCGTATCGTCGAGAGCTTTCCAACGTCATATTAGGTGTCTCTTTTGATGGATTCGATGACTCCCGAATTTTCGAATCGATCCTTGAAGAGAAAGGCGGCATTCTAAGTGCGAATGATGTTTAGTTGAGTGCTTGTTGCTGTGTCTTTTTGTGGCGTAGGCGTGGGTTGTTTTGGTCCTGCTAGGGTGGTCGGCGGTCTTTCCTTTTTTTGTTTTTAGGGCCTGGGCTTTGTAGCAGTCTTCTTGTTGGGGGTGTCCTTGTTGTGCAGTTTGTGCTGGTTTGTTGTGTTTTTTTTGATTGGTAATAAATTTTGCTTTTCAAAAAAAAAAAACAATTGAAAAACAGAGTTACGTAGCAAAAGTAATGTCATTTTTAGTTTACATAGTTTGTGGAGGAGTCTTGGTATCCCTCTTAGGGAATTTTGGTTCAATCCTAGGGTTAATGTATATGATGGTCTTAGTCAATATTAATGAATAATAGAGGTGATAAAATGTAGAAATTCAAACATAAGTTAAGAAACATAAGATCATAAAGAATTAATTCATTTAGTTTCTGTGGTAGCCGGACCCCATCGCATACGAGCCGGACCCTCTCGGCCGACTCAATCGGCCAGTCCGGACCCTACCCACATCTCACAGAGCAATCTAGGACCGACGGCCTTATGGACCTCTGACAGAATATTGCGGCTAAAGGTCAAAACTGGCGGTTCATCGTGTGTCCTTCACCAATCGAAGCACTCTCACCGGACACCCGAGAGAGCCAAACCGGACCGAATACACGGTCTCCTTCAACCTTCAGCATCTCAATCTGACTGTCAAGGAAGCCCTGCACTTCCACTCCACACTGGGAGATTGGGGTAACTTTCACCGACGGATGGTCTCATGCCGGAGGGGTCCACCATCAGTAGAGAACAATGACCTCCGGCAGAGCGGTACACAGGGGTTGTCCGTACAATAGCTGACATGGCACGGGTCGGACCAGTGGCCCAGCAGTGCACTAGGGCTGACGTCAATACCAAGATTCTCCCCTGTGTGCAGCACACGCTCCCTCTTATTAGCGCCAGTCAGGTTGGGCTATAAATACCTGGTAAAGGTACTATTCCCGGGATCCTGATCTCTTCCCTGATTTGGTTTTTCAGCTCTTTTTCTCTCCACTTGCTCTCCGACTATTACTGACTTAGCCATCGGAGGCCCCTCTCAGTCACTGCCGACTGGTGGGTATTGACCCTTATCTTGCAAGAGACAAGTAGGCGTTCCCCTTTTATCTTATAGAAGACCCGCTCAGCCGTCCGAAGCCTCCATCTCAGTCATCCGGATAAAGCACATAGGATCCGAAGAGCACTCCAGATTTTCAGTCACCACATTTGGCGACTCCAATGGGGACATACGTTCTCAGACTCACGTGACCGTCAATCCATCTCTTTCATTGGTGCTTATCTCATCCACCATGGCCGCCGATGACTCCCATGATGTCCATCACCGTCGGTTACCTCTTATTCTACCTTCGACAGTCAATGCCTCTCAAGACCCTCCTCCAGCCCTATTGGGGTACGTTTTACAGAATCCCGATGAACAGCTCCGACAGAAGGATTCGAAGATAGCTTTTCTTATAAGCTAGCTGGCTAGGCTT
>NMUG010002229.1:0-16340 GCA_002855965.1 Monotropa hypopitys | reverse complement strand
ATTCCCAGTTGTTGGTTGCTTATTCACAGCAATCTTATTTTCTCCTTGTAGGAAGGCTTCCCCTTCCTTGAGCTAGAGCCTTGACTGTTCTCTATCACATGAGCCCCCAAATGTCTTTCATTTCTGACATTATCTTCTTCAATTCATAGTGTTGGGGGCCAAACTCTCAAGAGGCCAGAGTCGCGACCTCCTCTAGGAGGACCACATCACAGGCCAGCTAACAGACGGCCGAGCAGAGCTTAGTCGATGTCAGGGCCTCCCTGGGGCTCTCTCCGGCCCGGAGACTCAAAGCCCAGAGGAGGTGCCTAGCTGAGGCAACATGAAAGCAAGGTCATGTGACCGAACAAAGCAAAGGCCGACGAGAGAGGCTCCCTTGGGGCCACTTCTGTGCAGAAGTCTCATTGCCTACAACGGCCCAGTCTACAGCCAGCTACGTCGAAGAGGATCTCTTCGGCCAGACAAGACAAACGCCTTGTTTATAGCAAAGATTCCCTCAGAGACAACATCCCGGGTTTTGCGCACATGGCAGACACACGCCTAACACAGAATCAACTTTTCCGTGATTCCCGCAGAATGTCAGGCATACTTCATCAGCTTTTCTACCGCCCAATGCTGTCAGGCAGCGCCGCCTGACATTGTCGGGGCCGACCGGTCGGCCACACGCTCAGACGCACAGGTGGGATAGGCGTACTGCCCCATGACGCGGCACAGCATCACGCCCGCGCCGAAGCGCATGTCTCTCACTTTCCGATGTTCTATAAATAGGGAAGAGCATTCAATGCAGAGGTACACCTTCTCTCACTAGCCCAAGCTCTGTCCATTTGCTTTCTCACTCTAGAACTCTCTTGCTGACTTTACCATCGGAGGGTCCACCGGCGACATCCGATGGTAGCCTAACATTTGTCTCTTTTGCAGCCTAGCACAGCCATATCTCCACCGCTCACTATCAGAATCCACCACCAGAAAGGCTTACCCCCCAACAATTGGCAACTCCGCTGGGGAGACCTTTCTCAAACACTCAAATTTCTGTTGTGAGTTTGAAGATGACTTCCAAAGACTGAAACTCCAAGGACAACCAGTCTGATGCTAGAAGAAACAAGGGAAAAGAGGTGGTCAGAGCAGGGGACTCTGCTCTCCGTACTCTTGAGCGTACCCGTACCGACGCGAGCATCCACTCCACCGAGTGTCCACCCCCTCCGGCCAAGCTCACCACGAGGCAGTACATCCGCAAGTTGGTGGGAGATTTGGGCCGGAGGGACTAGCAGATAGACGCTCTTATGCACAAGATGACTCTCTTGTGCAAGGCCACCGAGAAGAGGAAGGAAGCACCGGCACCCAGCCGTGCCGAAGATGACTGATACTACCAGGAGCCTTCTCGGAGCAGGAGCAGGTCAGATCAGGAAAGGCCTTCGGTCTTGAACAGGATGGGGAGAAGAGAAGAAGTCCCTGTCCGGGTGAGGGCCAACGAGGACCGCCGCGTCAGGCGTCGGGTCTCGCCTCCTCGGCCCAGAGACGAACGTTCGGCCTCAAACAATAGGCCACCAGTTTTTGACCGTCTCGGCCCAAATGCCGTCCCAGTGGCTCACGCGCCTCACCCAGCTAAAGAGCGGTCACCGCCCAGACACCGAAGGCACAGTTGCCAGGGAGGCAACCACCACTCAGAGCAAGAGGTTAGTTAAAGGAGGGAAGACCTGCCAGTTCAGACCTATGAGCCGTGCCGATAGGACAGAGTCCCATACACCCCGTTCTCTCCTGAAATTGAAATTGCAAGGCCTCCGGCAGGATTCTCAACCCCCAAATTCTACAAATACGACCCCAAAATGGATTCGTACACCCATATTGTGCATTTCCGGCAGATGATATCCCTCTATTCAGGGGAGGATGCCCGGATGTGCAAACTGTTCCCATCTAGCCTTGGCGAGGTTGGGTTGCTCTGGTTTGACTGACTGCCAGCAGGGTTTATCTCCTCATGGACAGACCTCTCAACGGCCTTCCTGGCTCGGTTCATCACCAGCACCAGAGTCAAGAAAGAGGTTTATTCCCTCCTCGGCCTTCGGTGAGCGAGGTCAGAATCTCTGCGCCAATACGCAGCCTGGTATTGGGACCTCTACAATGAGATTGAAGAGTGCGATCAAACAATCATGGTGACATTTTTCAAACTCGACCTGGACCACTCCAGCCGAGAATTCGAGGATTTGATGTTGTTCCCTCCGGCAACGATGAATGAGCTCATAGCCAGGATTGAGCTTCACGCAAAATTGGAAGAGGCCAAGGAGGAGAGGAGCAAGTCCGAATAATGCTCCGACCACGGCTCTATAAATAACAACAGTTCGGTCCGGAGAAAGGAGACCAACACCGTCCAGCCGAGGGAACCGCGGACCTACAAGTCGTACAAATACGTGGCTCACACTACTGTCTTCAAGCAGCCAACCTTTATGCTCCTTCCCAAAATTGAAAAGGAGACGTACTTCAGGTGGCCAGAGAAGAGGTTGGGAGCTCAGAAAGGTGGCAATGACAAATTCAGATGCTCTTATCATAGGGAGAAAGGCCACATCACCACCAACTACCGGGCTTACAAGGATTTTCTAGAAGAGTTGTTCACTGTCGGCCATCTTGGGGAGTTTGTTGATACAGCGAAGACGGCGAATGCCGTACCGAAGGAAGATCCCAAGCCAGCCCTGTGCATCATCAACGTGATCCACTGGACAATGGATTACCGACGAGAAGAGTAGCTTCGGTCTGAGCTCCAACAGATCGAGGTAAAGGAGATCCTTGCCATCTAGCCCATGCCAAAGAAGCCGAAGCCGGACTCAAGATACTCCATCATTTTTTCTTCTAGAGATTCTGAAAGGGTCCAACACCCCCACGATGACGCGCTAGTCGTCACCCTACAAATTGCCTACTGTCAGGACAGTAGAGTCCTCATCGACCTCGGCAGCTCGGTAGATGTCATGTACTACTCCCTGTTCAAAAAAATGGGGTATAAAGTAGAAGACCTTCAACCGACCGATGTGCCACTGGTAGGGTTTAATGCGGCGTCAGTCTGGACGCTCGGCAAAATCACCATACCAACGACCATCGGCACGGTCACCACTGAGTTGGAATTTGTGGTAGTCGACGTCCCGTCTCTCTATATCGCTATCTTGGGCCGAACCTGGGTCCATAACATCAAGGGAGTTGTCTCCACATACCACCAGGTTATTAAGTTCGTTAGTACAAGAGACGTGGAGGAGCTTAGGGGAGACCAAGGCTCGGCGAAGCAGTGCTATATCGCTGATGTCAAAGAGAAGATTACCCCTGAGCAAGTCCACTGGGTGGAGGTTCCAGATCAGCCAGTGCTGGAGGACGTCGGTTCAAGTGCCTCAACAAAATCCATTGAGGACCTTGAGACCGTCCCTCTAAGCGCCGAAGATCCAGAATGCTTCTTTCTCATCGTCTCTCAGATGACCAAGGCACACAAGGCGGCCACAATCAGCTGCCTCAAGAGAAATGTTGAAATATTTGCCTGGACGCCCTATGAGATGCCAGGAGTGGATCCATAGTTTATTAGCCATCATCTCAACGTCCGACCGGAGTGCCGGCCTGTTGTTCAGAAGGCCCGACGATTGGCAGCTGCTCATGCCGACGTAGTTATTGATGAAATGGATCGTCTGACCGAAGTGCAGGCGATCTGAGAAGTACACTACCCCACCTGGTTAGCTAACACGGTGGTGGTCAAAAAGAAGACCGACAAGTGGAGAGTTTGTGTTGACTACACTAACCTCAATGAAGCTTGCCCCAAAGACAGCTTCCCAGTACCGAGGATTGATTAGTTGGTCGACTCAACGACCGGACATTCCAGGATGAGCTTCATGGATGCGTACCGAGGGTACCATCAGATAGCCTTGTTCGACCCGGACCAAGAGAAGACAGCGTTCATCACGCCCAGAGGCCTGTACTGCTACCGAGTGATGCCCTTCGGCCTGAAGAATGCCTGAGCAACCTATCAGAGGATGATCACAAAATGTTCAGCTCTCAGCTCGGCGATACGATGGAGGCCTACATAGATGACATGGTAGTCAAAAGCAAGGCCGATGAGGACCATCTGGATGATCTTCAGAAGGTATTCGATATATTGAAAAAACATAAGCTTCGGCTCAACGCCTCAAAATGTGCCTTCGGGGTTAGCTCGGGGAAATTCCTGGGCTACCTTGTCACACGCCGAGGAATTGAGGCCGACCCATCCCAGGTCTCGGCCATCCAAAAGATCGAAGAGCTGCGGGAATGGCCACAGCCCTCAACCGGTTCATCAGCAGGTCCTCAGACAAGTGCCGACCTTTCTACGAGGTATTGAAGAAAAATAGACGAAGGCACTTTCTGTGGACTGATCAGTGTAGGGAGGCCCTCGGCAATCTACATGAGTACCTATCTTCGGTCCCTCTGCTTGCCAAACCAATGCAGGGGAAGAGTTGTATCTGTACCTTGCCGTCACACCACATACCGTTAGTTCAGCATTAGTTCGGCAAGAAGGGCTTGAGCAGCTACCGGTCTACTTCTCTAGCAAGTCACTCATCAGCGCCGAGACCAGATACCTTCCTCTTAAAAAACTTGAATATGCTCTGGTTATTGCTTCCAGGAAACTGGCACCATACTTCCAGGCACATACTATTGTTATCTTGACCGAGTTCCCTCTTCGGGCATTGCTTAAATGCGCTGACCTATCCGACCGACTAACCAAATGGGCCGTGGAACTAGCAAACTTTGACATCAAGTTCCAGCCAAAGACAGCCATCAAAGGCCAAATCCTGGCCGACTTCCTTGCAGAATTCTCTCCTCGGCCAGAGGACCCTCAGGCTGACAACATCCCTGCCGAACAAGTCCTGCCAAAGTCACTGCCAAATCAGGACTCGTGGAAGATGTTTGTCGATGGAGCATCTAACTGCCGAGAGAATGGAGGCAGAGTTGTACTCATTTCCCCTGAGGGTGTCACTCATGAACATTTCCTCCGGCTCAACTTCAGTGCTTCTAATAATGAAGCAGAGTATGAAGCCCTACTAGCCGGCCTGAAGGCTGCCGAAGAGTTGGAAATCCAAAGCCTCAACATCTACAGCGACTCTCAGCTCATGGTCAACCAGGTCAACGGTGACTACGAGTACCGAGATGAGCGAATGGGGAGGTATATGCAGAAAGTCAAAGAAAGAATGGGGCAATTCAAGTAGATCCAAATTCAGCAGGTCAGCAGAGAACAAAATGCCCATGCTGACGCTCTGGCCAGAATAGCCTCAGCATCAGAAGTCAAAGAGTGGAGGACAGTCAGCGTCCAAAGCCTGATCCAGCCAAGTATTGAAGCGCCGAAGCATCTGGCCGTCCTCTTCATTAGTCAGGGTCCCAGCTGGATGGACCCCATCATCTCTTTTCTGAAGGATGACATGCTACTAGAAGACAAGAGGGAAGCTCACTGAATCGTCCACAAGTCGGCACGGTTCTGGCTTGGCCCTCAAGAAAAGTTGTACAGACGGTCATTTTCTGGACCGTACCTCCTATGTGTGCGCCCAACATTGGTGGAAGGAGTACTGCAAGAGCTCCACGCCGGCAGCTGCGGAGCACATACTCGGGAAAGATCAATTGCACCCCGATCATCAGACAACCTGCCGAGGAGCTTACACCCTTGACCAGTCCATGGCCATTCGCTCAATGGGGCTTGGACATCATCGGCAAGCTCCCTACGGCACCAGGCGACTTCAAATTTCTGATCACAGTAACGGATTACTTCTCCAAGTGGGTAGAAGCCGAGCCGTTGGTTACCATTGAAGATAAGGATGTGAAAAGGTTTGCTTGGAAGAATATCATCTCCCGCTTCGGCATCCCCCACGCATTCATCTCGGACAATGGTATTCAGTTTGTGGGGGACCTCTTCACCAACTTCTGTGCTGAGCATATGATCAAGTTCTACAACTCCACTACCCGCAAGGTAACGGTCAGGCCAAAGCTTCAAACAAAACCATTGACAGCGGCATCAAAAGAAGACTTCAGGCAGCAAAGGGCAAATGGGCCGAAGAACTCCCCAGCATTCTTTGGGCCTACCGAACAACCCATCGGCACTCCACAGGGCAAACTCTATTTTCGTTAGCCTTTGGCATGGAAGCAATCATTCCACTAGAGGCCGGGCTGCCAACTATCAGAACCGAAGGATTCGATGAGCCAACAAACAACGCAGCAATTGAGAAGGACCTGGACCTGACCGAAGAAAGAAGAGACTCGGCTAGGATCAGACTAGCCGCCTACCAGCAAGGAGTGGATAGGAACTTTGCACGGACAGTCCGGCCTAGGGCCTTTAAAATTGATGATGTCGTCCTAAGGAAAGTTGTGGGCAACAAGAAAAAGAGCTCAAACGGCAAGCTTGGTCCGAACTAGGAAGGGCCGTACAGAGTAACCGGTCATATAGGGACTGGGGCTTATCGGCTTGAAGATCTGGATGGCACCCCAATAACAAGGCCGTAGAACGCTACCAATCTAAGACTATACTATCATTAAATTTGTAATCTGGCTCAGGGCCCTTAATCAATGAAAGTTTGATTCTCAACTCAATGCTTGTTCTAAATCCTTTCCTTCGGCGCTACATCGCCAAAGCAGCTCTCAAGTTGCCATTCATCTATAAAGCGCACATGCAGCTCTTCGGCGCTACATCGCCGAAGCAGCTCTCAAGTTGCCGTTCATCTATAAAGCGTGCATGCAGCTCTTCGGCGCTACATCGCCGAAGCAGCTCTCAGTTGCCGTTCATCTTAAAAACACACATGCGGCTCTTCGGCGCTATATCGCCAAAGCAGCTTTCAGTTGCCGTTCATCTTTAAAACGCCAATGCAGCTCTTCGGCGCTATATCGCCGAAGCAGCTTTCAGTTGCCCTTCATCTATAAAACGCGCATGCAGCTCTTAGGCGCTATATGCCAAAGAACCTCTTGAGAAGTTAGCATTTATCTGAAAAATATACAAGGATTGCTACGGCAGACTGCCGAAGCAACCGGCAAACAAAATGTACCGCCGAGCTGAGGGCAAAGCCTTGACTGATCAAAACCTTTTCCTCGGCTGGGGGAAGAAGAGAATACACGAACACTAAATAATTGCCGGACAGACAAAAAAGATTGAGGCAAATAGCTCAAAATTTCATTGATTGAAAAAAGGGACTGGCCACAAGTCAGCTCGGCCCAAACAAAAACAAAATACAACAAAAAGAAGGAGCGCAGGAATGATCAAGCAGTCGGCTGGGCAGGGTCGGCAGTACCAGTCCCGGGAGCCTCGGTTCCAGCAGGAAGATCCGCCATCTCAGTGTGAACGGCGGGAGGGGCTACCGGAGCATCACGAAGCCAAGCTCCACCCTTCACCATTTTTATAAGCGGAATCTCCCCTATGCCGGCAGCACTGTCCTCGGCACCATAAGCAATCTTGGCACATACCCAGCCCTTCTGGAAAAGCTTCTCCTTCAGCTTCCCCACCTGATCATGGCATTGGGCCGCGGCCTCCTCAAACCCCTTGCCATACTCTTCCTCGGCCTCGTCAGCTGCCTTGTTCCGCAGGTCCTCCATCTCCGCCTTCAGCCGGAGATTCTCGGCCTCGAGGTCCTCGAGCCGAGCATTCTTGGCGTTCAGCTCCGCCACATTAATCTGGACCGTCACCAGGAGGCCCTTATTCTTCTACTCCAGCTCGGCCAAAGACCCCTGAGCCTCAGCAAGCTTATTTCGGCTCTCTTCAGCCGATTTGTCTGCTAGCTTTCGGTTAGCCTGTAGCTGGCCGATGCGCTGATCCACGCTGATGCCAGCGTGCATCATCTACAAGAAGCCAAGTTATGAATGCAAATACCGAAGGATAAAGAATCAACAAATTGAAAATAGTTGTACTCACTATTGCGCCATAGTACATCATCCTCCGGAAGCAGGTCCGTGGGCCAGAGGGAAGACGTTCCACCTCCTTCGGCAGCGTGAAGGCCTGGAGCAGAGCCATCGCCACGCTAGGGCGCTCCTCCAGTGTGTCGCCCACCTCGGCAGAAATTCCCTTGAAAGAGAGCTTCGTCTCAAATAGAATTACCCCCCTCTGGGAGGATCCTGCCATCTCCTGGGTCGCGGGGTCTTGGGCATGAGCCTTCTCTGCGGTAGCAGCAGAGTGCTCGGTAGCGGATGCATCTTCAGATTGACGGGCCCTCTTCCCTGCCTGGGTCTTACCCAGCCCGGCCAGAATGTTATCATCTCGGAGGCCAGTCGGCGGCTCCTCCAAAATCATCACCATGGGCTCAGCGGCCACGCCCTCAGTCTCCTAGCCCAAAAAATCATCTTCGAGGTTGATAACCTTCTTCGGCCCCATCTCTCCCTCTTCGGCAGACTGTGTAGCAAAGGGCTCGGCTGGTTGTGCAGTTGAGGGCTCGACTGAGAGACTAGCGGAAGTCTCGGTCGAGGAGGGTCACGGTCGAAGTGTTTGGGTGTATGTTGGAGTGTATTCCAACAATGTTGGGACCGAGCGTCTTGCCTCGGGAAGAGCAGAGAAAGTCCTAACCCTATCGACGTTGGCCTGGGCCTTCAAATTGTTCAAGGTCCCAACGTCTACAGAAGAAAAAGCAAGCAATCAGAAAAGCTAAGGAAAAGAAACTATTTTTGCCGAAGTAAAGAAACCTACCAAGGACTCCATGTAAAAACGGCACGGAGAACACAGTGCCATGGCCACTACGGAGTGGAATGAAAAAATTTCCGGAGAGGATCATCACGTCCTCGGAATATTTATCGGAGTCCGGTAGGTGGGCAATCAGACCGGACTGATTGGGCCGACGGCCCAAGTAATACTTCTTGGACGTTTTGTTCCATCCAAGGAAGTAGCAGCCGAAGATGTTCAGAAAGCATAGTCGGTCCGGCTCAAGAAGGGACTCGTTCAGCGCCGCAACTCCCATCAGAATGCGGAAAACATTAACCATCACTTGAGACGGTGCCAGACGTAGCTCACCGAGGAAGCGAGTGAGAAAAGGATAGAAGGGGAACCGAACTCCCCCTCAACAATGGCAATGATGGGAAGAAGGGCATGGTCTGGCCCTGGTTCGGTGTGGTTGATTGGGGCTATCATGATGTTTACGTCGGCAGGGATGTCATATTCCTCCCTGAAGTGGCGAAGCTCTTCGGGAGTGTCCAGGTACTGCCTGAACTTCTCGGACCTCCTCTTCGGCACCATTCTCTGGATCTGAAAAGAACACAAGCAGAAGGCACCGTTAGTCGGTCCGACATCAACCTCTGTGGTTAAGCACAGGGAAACGCTTGGCTTGGTCTTCAACCAATAGACAAGGCCAGTCTGGCTCGGCCTACAAGGGCTTGAACGTCCATCTTCAACCTCCGCAGCCCAGAAACTCACAGGGAGCTTCCAGACCACAACAATGGCGGAAGATTGAACCTCCAAACCCAACAGTCGCTAAATCGACTGAAGAATGCAAAAATAAACATCATTAATGCACATAGAAGGGTTAGGCGATCACCTGGAAAGAGAGAAGGTTGGAACGATGAAGAAAATGCTGGGGGAAGGCTAGTAGCACGGTGGCCGGAGATGCGCCGCACGGTTGACGGAAATCGCTTAGAGAGAGAGAGAGAGCTGAAGCAAACGGGATTCAGAAGAAATCCTAAGCCCTCTATTTATAGAAGATGACCTGAAGGCCAAAACCAGGTAACCGGCCGAACCGGCTCAAACGGTCACCCCGCTCCCGCAATCATTACAGCGCCTCGAGAGTTATGCCGGCACTGCAAACTGACAGCACGCATGCACGGTGTCCCATCAACTGCAGCTCCAGCCAACCACAGTACGACACGTAGGGCCGCCCAACCGCTAGATCAAGCGCACGACAGTCAATGACGCGACAACTATCAAGCGTGACGTCATGACAGACGCACTAATAGCCCAAAGCGCGACACGTCATCGTTTTCAAAGTGACGGTTCATTAAATGCTGTCAGAGGTCCAAGTTCCAAGACAAATCAGTGGTCTGACGCTCCTTCTCTTCGGCACCTACACAACCAATCGGCACCGAGTCAGCCCCGCTTCGGCCAAAATGCCTTGCCAAAGAGTTTGAGGGGCTATTGTTGGGGGCCGAACTCACAAGAGGTCGGAGTCACGACCTCCTCCAGGAGGACCACATCACAGTCCAGCTAACAAATGGCCGAGCAGAGCTTAGCCGACATCAGGGCCTCCCTGGGGCTCTCTCCGTCCTAGAGACTCAAAGCCCAGAGAAGGTGCCTAGCCGAGGCAACATGAAAGCAAGGTCATTTGACCGAACAGAGAAAAGGCCGACGAGAGAGGCTCCCTTGGGGCCACTTCTGTGCAGAAGTCTCATTTCCCAAGACGGCCTGGTCTATAGCCAGCTACGCCGAAGAGGATCTCTTCGGCCAGACAAGACAAATGCCTTGTTTACAGCAAAGATTCCCTTGGAGACAGCATCCCGGGTTTTGCATACATGGCAGACACACACCTGACACAAAATCAGCTTTTTCGTGATTCCTGCAGAATATCAGGCACGCTTCATCAGCTTTTCTGCCACCCAATGCTGTCAGGCGGCACCGCCTGACATTGTCGGGGCCGACCGGTCGGCCACACGCTCAGACGCATAGGTGGGACAGGCGTACTGCCCCATGATGCAGCACAGCGTCACGCCCGCGCCGAAGCGCGTGTCTCTCACTTTCCGATATTTTATAAATAGGGAAGAGCATTCAATGTAGAGGTACACCTTCTCTCACTAGCCCAAGCTCTGTCAATTTGCTTTCTCACTCAAGAACTCTCTTGCTGACTTTACCATCAGAGGGTCCACCGATGACATCCGCTGATAGCCTAACGTTTGTCTCTTTTGTAGTCTAGCACAGCCATATCTCCACCACTCACTATGGGAATCCACCACCAGAAAGGCTTACCCCCCAACACATAGCTTCATCACAAGTGTTTCGAAGGTCATCTCCTTCATTTTGTACTGTAAATACCCCCAGAATGTCTTCCATGATGGAGGAAACTTATGGATAGCCGTTGCCACTTGCAATGACTCAGCCATATACAAACCCTCTCCTTGCATCCGTTGCAAAAGCACTTGATACTCTTGTACCTGGCTCACCACGGAGCGTGAGTCCACTATCACAAAGTCTAGCATCTTGCTGGCCAAGAATTTCCTGGAGCCAACGCCATCAACCTTGTACTTTTTCTCTAAGGACTCCCAGAGTTCCGTGGCTGTCTTTTTCACTTGATATACCCGGTAAAGGGAATCATCAAGTCCATCCAGCACATAGTTACAGCATAAGAAATCCGCATTAATCCATTGGTCATAGGTTGTCTGCCTCTGCACATTAGTGTCATCCTCAGCGACAACCAGTGCAACCTCTGACAAGAACCTCGCAAGACCCCACATTTTAAAATCCAGACCTGTAAACTTATCCGGTCGAATTGCATAATTCACCGGAAAGGGTGCCGAAAACAGAGACAGAGATGTCGAGCCCGAAGGCCTAAACAAATTCACTGGTATTGTGCCAATATTGATGGTATTCGCCATATTGGCAGGTAGAGCATTGTCAGCCATGGGTGCAATCGGGTTGGCCGTAATATTGTTGGCAACTTCGTTGTTGTTTTCCATTTTTTAAGCTTATAGAATACAAAAATCGTAATTAGTCCACAAATTTGTAATACCAATTATGTAAAATGATGAAACTGATTTATTGTAGTAAATAGCAACTAAAAGAGTGACGAATGAGAGTAAACAAGACTGTTAGAACACTATTGTGGTAGGATAAATCTGGATTAGCCACGTGGCACGTGAATTCAGACTTCCTGCGCAGCAATTCAGTGCGGTAATCTCATCAGGTATGTTTATGCACTCAATATGATTTATTGCCTGTGTATGGCACTGCGGGATAAGGTCAACTTGGCAGGGTTGACATCCATGCAGTGCGGCACATGGACAACTTGGTAATACAATTTGGATCCCCCATATTTAGTCAGTAGTACGTCCATAGGGAGTCCAGGCTGAGGATAAGGTTTGGCCTGCTATGGCTAAGTATCCAGACAGCGTGGGAGCTCTATTAAGGGACATACGGGTTGGATCAAGGAGGATTTAGCTGGACGTGTATTCCTTGAACATTACTTTGACTATCTCTTAAGTGATAAAGCCCACTGTGAGCCCAATGGCTATGTGACACTTGGGATTAGGTCAGGCCTAGTGGGCTAGACATCCTGGTAATGCGAGATAGGTGTTAGGGGACCACGACAGGAATCATGACAAAAACCAGTTAGCCAAGTATAAGTGTGGCACCTCGACTGTGGATAAAGCTAGGCCCAGTGCGGTAGGCATCTGCAGTGGGGAGCATGTTCAACTCGGCATAATATGGGCGGGATGTATAGGTAGTGGTTAATGAGTAAGAAGTTAACCAATGCATGTCCCAACTGTTATTAGGCTGAGTAAGTGTATTGAAAGTATGGGAAGAAGTCCAAAAGGTGGGAGACGATCGGTCATAAGGATTGATCAGACGAGAGATGAGAAGTATCCTGTCTAGATTCATCTCCCTTCTTGATGAGAAGTCAAGAAGTTGGAACGACTCATTAATGGCAGAGAGAGATATAAAAGAGGAAAGTTACTCCCTTCAGGGGGGACCGACACATTTTGGTAACGAAACTCTGCCCAAATATCCTCTTACCCTCTGTGTTTTTTCTCCTTCGATTTAGGGTTAAGTTTTCTCTTACCGGGACTAACCTAATCATCGGAGGGCCTTCCAATCCAGTTGGCATGGGGTCTTCTAACCAATTTGTGATTGCAGAACTATACAGAGAGGAGACAAAGCAGGAACAAGGAAGAAAGAGTTGCAAAAGGATTCCAAGTCACTAAAGTCAACAGTAAAAGTCGTATCCTTGCAGGGGTAAGATTTATCCCCGCACATTTGGCACCATTTGTAAGAAAGAACAGAAAGGTTAAAGAAAAGTCACGAACTAGTTTGAGAAAAGTCTGAAGAAGATGGCAACAACAAGAAATGATAACGAAGCACAAGAACAACTAAGGGATGTCAGCGATGGCAAAAGGGTTATGGCAAATCACACTGAGCCACCACCACCAACCAAGAAGCCCAAGAGTCGCTTTCATTTCCAGAAGTTTGTGAATGGCGGCCCAAGTCGTCACGCCAGTAAGGGAAAGGAAGTTGAAGTGTCAGATTCCAGGCATCTGTATGATGAAGAGTACGTTGTTATAGAAGATGACGATTACTATTCGGAAGAAGAAAAAAGCAGGACACGTTCCCTAGGTTCTCAGTGTAATGCCTCATCCCAATAATCATTAAAATTAAAACAATTATTGAACGGGGAAATGTTATAAAGAACACCTCAAGTACTAGATCCCACGTCTCAATAATTAAAACCTCAAAGGAAATACTCACCACGAGATACAATTAATAAAAGACCTTATAAAACTTCAAGATGAAACATCAACTCACATCAAGGAACCACAATAATAAGTCTCTAATGTACAACGGAAGATTAAATATAACTTTGAAGAACTCGAAGAGCAACGCGATGACATAGAACTGTATGAACTCGAAGAGCACTGAACTCGAAGCATACTGTATCTCGAAGAGGAACGAGATGTACCTGGTTTGTATTGAGGAGTAAGAGCAAAATAAAAATCGTTCGTGCAATTGTTCGATATCTCAATATAGCCCCAACATGCCAATATAAAGAATCACGTAGGGAGAGGGTTCGATTGCATTCATGTATGCAATACATGCATACGTTATGAAGCATTTCAATCGATTCGAATTCGTAGGAGTGTGTGGCTGCTGGTTCGAATGAATCGATTTAGCTTCTTCAAACTCTATCCCTCCCGCACGATTCAACTTCGTCAAACCCTATCCCTCCCGTATGCAATCGGATCACGGTCTCTCGCACAGCCCACGGGCAAGGTGCATGGGCCTCTCGCACAGCCCACGGGCAAGGTGCATGGGTTTGGCCTGTGGGAGTTGGGCCCAAGGTTTATTTAAGCTCAAACGAAAATTGCTCAAAAAGATTAACTCCATGCACGAAGGCACATTCCACATTCCACTAAACCACAGGCCACAGGCCACGGACTCGGGACCTGGGATGCGGGACGTGGGCTCGGGCATGACCGACCGGGCGGGTGGCGGCGCGTGTGGGATAATAAGTGATGCACACATTAACTTACTTTCCTCTTAGGCTTAATTGTGACACTAAGTCACACACCATAATAAATAAACCCATCACCTAACTCTTCATTCTCAAATGTGGGATTGGACACTTTGAGAGTACTCCCCTCAATTGTCTGAACCAACTTTGTACGGCAATATCTCATTCATCTTTCGACAAATTTTGTCGATTATTTTTTCTAATCGCACTCCTATCCTAGAAATATCCAACTCATCCAAAAATACCTCAATCGATCGGGTCCCTCGGGAAATGATTTCTAAAATTCGGAAAAATAATGATTTTTTCAACACATCTATCTAACCATTGATATGAAAAAAATGTAACATCGTCCGTCAAATATGACACATATGACATAGACTAAGACATTTAAAAAAATGAGTTTCCATGTATAATAGATAGCAAAAGTGACTTACATTTATAAACTCATTATTTTAGTGACCATGTAAAAATATCGTCAATAAAAATGAATAAAATCTATTATATAAATCATGATAGTATGGGAGTCAATACATATTTTTGATCCAATGATCCTAATTAGTTTGTTTGTTTTTACGGTTCAAAAATTTGTTTTTTTAACAATTGAGTTTATGATCCGGACATCGATCATTTATATTTTAGAGATCCGTACATGGACAGGTTCTTTTTGTCATTAAGTCAAACCTCAGTGGGTGTCATTCAAATTTACCCAAATTCCTTTGGTTGCGAACTTAAAATTGTATAGCAGTGTTTGTTAAAATATATTGCATCTCGCAATTTTAGTTGTTGTCTGAGTAGTGTACTTGGTTATCACATTAGTTTTACACACTAAAGGTCCCCGGTTCAATTCCGGGCTCAGTCATTTTTTTTATTGTATCGATAGAGTATTATCTTTACTAATATCTATCAGATTTCCTAACAAATCTAGGGGTCATTTGACGTTATTATCCCTCCTCATCTCTCTTACACTGAGTGAGGCTCTTTTGTGGTCTTGCTGTTTATAAAATTTAATCTAAGATTTTTAGTTATTCTGTTTAAAATCAACTAATTAGGATGAATGTAAGTAATTCATTCAATTTCATATTTTTATTTAGAAGTTAGACCTAAAACTTCTGAATAATATATATATAAATTGTATAAAATTGTCACGTCCAAATCCAAATAATTATAAAGTAAATCACCTAAGAGTATAACGTGACAACATAAGTTAAATTAAACTCTCTAACATAAATATAATAAAAATATCAATTGGAATAAGAAATATTTTATCTCATGATGTACTAAAAACATACAACTGCAATTGCTACAACTCATACAATTGTACAAACTGTGTACAAATCTCTTTGATACACCAAAACAAAAACTCTCTTACACATAAATCAAAAATACCTATTAAAAGGAAAAAACTGAAAGAACTCTCCT
Organism: Monotropa hypopitys; assembly: GCA_002855965.1. Lineage (NCBI taxonomy): Eukaryota > Viridiplantae > Streptophyta > Magnoliopsida > Ericales > Ericaceae > Monotropa > Monotropa hypopitys. The sequence goes on along the minus strand of NMUG010002229.1, from coordinate 765 downwards.
ATGCTATTACAATTGGAGAGTGGACGAAGCTAGCCACAGACACCTCATCCTTATTTCATATAACAATTTCATTTTGTATTTCTTTTCAAAAGACATTTTGCTTTTTTTCTTGATTGTCGCTCTTTTCTCATTTTAAAACTTTCTTTTCCCAATTCACCATAGAAACTATTATAATTCTGTTATAAAACTCTTTTCATTTTAACTCATCATTTTACATTTCTTCTAAAATCATATTTCTCATTTCTATCTTTTTATTTCAAAAACTCATTTCATTTTTGTTATCATAAAATTCATCACAAGTTCGTCATAAAATCTATCATAGGATCAAATACGTGATTCATTGTCAAAACTTATCACCACGTCATAGGATCGAATAAGAGATTCATCAATATCTCATGTCGTCACCTCTGATCCCATCACTAATATAGCCAAGTGTCGCTTTACCTTCGACCAGAGTTATTACAGATCTGTTATCCTATGAATCAGTCCAAATAAATACATTGGTAATGAACTAGAGCTCGTTCGTCGTCTTTTCAGTGATAGGAAAAATTTCTCTCTCAATTTAGCCTTTGAGGACCAAACTGTAAATAATATCCTCTATCGCCAAACATATGCCTAGGGCCAAAGCTATGAATATTGTATCCACTATTGTCCAACATTAGTCTATGGATCCAGAGCAAATATATCTAGAGAGCTGCTAATGCCCCCTCCCCAAAGACAAAATAGAGGGGGCAAATTAATACTATACCCCTACCTTTTCTAATC
>NMUG010002228.1:0-16347 GCA_002855965.1 Monotropa hypopitys | reverse complement strand
AAGAAAACGTTATTCATGATTGAAACTGAGGAGGAAGAAGATGAATTCTTGGAAGCTCAACAAGAATTGGCTCAGGAGGATACTTCAGAGGAGTTTCACATTTCTGTTCATGCGTTATCAGGGGTCCAATCATACAAGACAATGAGAATCAAAGGGGTAATCAAGAAAGCTGAAATCAATATTTTGGTGGATTCAGGTAGCACACACAATTTTTTGGATCCAAGTGTAGCAAAGAAGACAGGAGCCAAGGTTCAAAACACCAATCCTTTGATTGTGGTGGTGGCAGATGGTACAAAAATCAGTAGCACAGCTATGGTTAAGGATCTGCAATGGTCCATGCAGGGTACTGATTTTGTATCTGATGTAAGATTATTGCCATTAGGGGGATGCAATATGGTGTTAAGAGTGCAATGGTTGTCTACATTGGGACCCGTACTGTGGGACTTCAAAAATCTACAGATGCAATTTTCAGTATTGGGTAAACAATTGCTGTTTAAGGGGGACACACCAGCTGAAGTTCAAATCATTGATACCAAGCAGATGCAACATCTGTTAAACAAAAGGGGCCATGGTGTTTTAGCTCAAATGTGTAGTATTCAAGCCACTCCTTCAACTGAGGTACAATTTGACATTAATCAGATTTTGTATGACTTTGAAGATGTGTTTTCTGAACCCAAAGAACTACCCCCTTTTAGGTCACAGGACCACCAGATTTTGTTAAAACCGGATACACAACCTCCTCGCATAAGACCTTATAGATATCCTTACATTCAGAAAAATGAAATTGAGAAGATTGTCAAGGAAATGATGACAGCTGGAGTTATAAGGCATAGTGTATCACCATTTTCTTCTCCAGTATTATTGGTTAAAAAAAAGGATAATACTTGGAGAATGTGCATTGACTATAGGGCTTTGAACAAGGACACAATCAAGGATAAATTTTCTATCCCCATTATTGATGAATTACTGGATGAATTACATGGAGCAAGTTTTTTTTCCAAATTGGATTTGAGATCGGGCTATCACCAAATCAGGATGAATCCTACAGATGTGGAAAAACTGCCTTTAGGACACATTAGGGACATTATGAATTCTTGGTTATGCCTTTTGGGTTGACCAACGCCCCCTCCACTTTTCAAAGTCTCATGAATGATGTGTTTAGGCCATATCTAAGGAGATTTGTGTTGGTTTTCTTTGATGACATCCTTATTTTTAGTAAGACATGGCCAGATCACTTACAGCATATTTCTATTACTTTGGCTAAATTGAGGGAACATCAATTATTTTCTAAGCGTTCTAAGTGTGCTTTTGGGAGACAACAAGTGGAATACCTTGGTCATGTGATTAGTAATCAAGGGGTAGGTGCTGATCCTGAGAAGATAAATTGCATGGCAAAGTGGCCAAGACCTCAGTCGGTTAAAGCTCTAAAAGGATTCCTTGGTCTTACGGGATACTATAGGAGATTTATTAAAGACTATGGAAAAATTTGCCAACCTTTGAACTTTTTGCTCAGAAGAGATGCTTTCAAATGGTCTGTGGAAGCTGAAAATGCTTTTAATCAACTCAAGAATGTCATGACCACAGCCCCAGTTCTAAGGTTACCTGACAACACCAAACCTTTTGTTCTAGAGTGTGATGCTTCTGGAAAAGGTATTGGAGCAGTCTTAATGCAGGAAAACAGACCTATAGCATTCTACAGCAAAGCCTTATCAACCACCAGTTTGGGATTTTCTACCTATGAGAAGGAGCTACTAGCAGTTGTAATGGCTGTACTTAAGTGGAGACACTATCTGCTAGGAAGGAAATTCCTCATCAAAACAGATCATCAAAGCCTCAAATTCTTGCTAGAACAAAGGGTAACCACTTTAATGCAACAGAAGTGGTTAACTAAATTGATGGGGTTTGATTACGAAATTGTATACAAGTCTGGTAGGGCAAATGTGGCAGCAGATGCCCTATCAAGAGTTACAGAGGAAGCTCAGTTGGAAGCTCTGACGGTAGTCCTTTGCAATTGGGTCAAAGAACTTCAAGACAGCTGGTTACAAGATCAAGACTTGCAGAGAATTATTTCTGATTTAACAACTGATCCTACCAGCCACCTTCATTTTTCTTGGCAACATCAGATGCTGCATTACAAATCCAGATTAGTGGTGGGGAACAATTCTGCATTTCGTCTTAAACTGATTGAAGAACATCACTCAACACCAGCTGGTGGTCATTCTGGGAGTGAAAGGACCTATCAAAGATTGAAACAAGCTTTTTTTTAGGGGAATGAAGCAGGCAGTGCTACATTTTGTGGCCAGTTGTGATATTTGTCAAAGACATAAATATGAGACGGTAGCATCTCCTGGGTTACTACAACCTCTACCCATACCTGATAGATTATGGAGTGATATCTCCATGGATTTCATTGAAGGACTACCTAAAGCTGGAAATAAAAGTGTGATTTTTGTGGTAGTTGATCGATTGAGTAAGTATGCCCATTTTCTGGCTTTACCACATCCTTACACAGCTTCTAATGTGGCTCAAGTCTTCTTAGACAATATTTTTAAACTTCATGGTATGCCTAACTCCATAGTTTCAGATAGGGACCCAATATTCACTAGCACCTTCTGGACAGAGTTATTCAAACTACACGGCACTACTCTAAGTTTAAGTACCGCTTACCACCCTCAATCTGATGGGCAAACTGAAGTGGTCAACAGATGTGTGGAAAATTACCTAAGGTGTCTAACTAGTGACAGACCTATGGCATGGACAAAGTGGCTTCCACTAGCTGAGTGGTGGTATAACACGACTTTTCACATTACTACAGGTGTTACACCATATGAGGCTTTATATGGCCAACCACCGCCTACTCTGATGCATTATGTTCCGGGTGGCACAACTGTGGCTACTGCAGATACGCTGTTACAAGACAGAGCTACAGTGCTGAAATAGCTTAAGGCGAACTTAGCCAATTCACAAAACAGGATGAAACAACAAGCGGATAAACATCGATCTGAAAGGGTGTTTGAAGTTGGGGATTGGGTTTTCCTCAAGCTCCAACCTCACCGACAAGTTACTGTGGCCTTTAGAAGAAATTCTAAGTTGGCTCCCAAATATTTTGGTCCTTATAAGGTGGTGCAAAGGGTGGGTCCAGTGGCATACAAATTAGAGCTTCCCCCACAGTCTAAAATTCACCCAGTTTTTCATGTGTCTTTACTTAAAAAAAGGGTGGGCAGTGGTGTTGTGGTTCAATCAGACTTACCTCTTATCGGGGAAGATGGCCAGGTTCAATTAATAAACTTACAAAGAGTCTATTAATAAACTTATAGGTACCCTTTTGTGAAAAGACATGTCTTTAATTGACACACATTAGAAAAAGTCATGTCTTTTCGAGGTATCTCATATTTCACACCCTTTCTAATACATCTATTCCTAATAGCCACATTCCAAACTTATGGGTGTGATAATCATTTTGTAAAGTCACGACATATATGAAAAGGTATTGCACCCTTTCATATAAACCTCTCTATCAAAGATATTTTGAAAATCTCCAACAGCAACTCCCAAAAAAATGATTCTGCACTTTTCAAGAAGCTGCTACAAATCAAGGAGTCCCTGATTAATCAGTGTGGATCTGTGCAGCAAGCCAAAGAGCTGCAAGGCCAGTGGTCCAGTGGTCTTGTCTTCTCAGTTAAGAAAGCATACAACTTCTTGACCTAAAAGCCCTGTGGTTTCTTGGTCAGCTGTAGTCCGGGTTTCTGGAGTAATTCCCAAACAAGCATTCATTCTTTGGTTGAGTATCAAAGCAAGACTGAACACCTTTGGACAGAATCCCCTTTTCTGATTTGGACCGAAGATGCCCATTCCGCAGTTTTCAATTTGAATCTCTGGATCGCATTTTCTTCACATGTCATGTGAGTGTAGAGGTATAAAATAGCATTAGACAATGGTTAGGAATCATAAGAAGGATGTCTACCATCAAGAGTGCTATCAAATTGTTGAAAAATGAAGCTGTAGGGTCTGGTCCTCAAGCTAGGGCCAAGAATTTTTTTTTGCCTAGTACAGTCCATTATCTTTGGTTGGCTAGGAATGCTAGGTTGTTAGATGGGGTTGTTGCTCCCTCTAGTACAGTTAGGAAAATTAAGATTCAAGTGTACACTGTTTTATTTTCTTTATTCCCTCATGTAACTTTCTAGTTGGTCTCTGTGGGTATGCCAAATTGTTCTTTTTTTATCTATATATTTTCACCTTTACTGGTAGAAAACAGGATACATTAGATTAAAAATGTAAAAACCAATGACAAAATGGAAGGCAAATAACAAAGTTAAAAAGACAAGTTTCGTAGGCCTATCAGCCAAGTTGTGTTGTTTCCACCCCTTCTACATATTCAATACCCTTCTCTTTCTCTCTCTCTCTTTCTCTCGTTCTCTCTTTCTACAATGGTGTTATTCCATTGTGTTGGCTTGGGTGGATTGATATTTGACTGGCTGTGATCATGACAAAATACAAAATAAAATGCGATGTTGCGGTGTGTGTGTGTTTGAGATTTAGATGGTGTAAGGAGCGGGGTTGGGCAAGTTCTTGACAATGCCACACAGCTGGGTGTTGTCTGGGAGGTTGTATTCGTCCCTAAGAGATCTTGCCGGAGACAGGATGCTGAGGTACAGCTGTTGTCCCAAGTATGCTCTCTCCAACATCTCTGATCTCAAGTTCCACATCCCAGCATTGTCTAAGGTTGTCATGATAGCTGCCCACGATCCTGGGTACACTTGGATGTTGTGCCTGCTCACTGCATCCACCAGGTTGTAGTTCTTCCTCTTCTCAGGGCTCCACTTCCCTGGTTCTATCGCCACCGCAAAAAAAGAGTACCCGTCCAAGTGCCATGCCTGAATTGTCTTCTCCCTGTTTTCAAAGATTATCTCCACAAAGTTACGGAAAGTCCCGTTCACGACGTTCGGAGCGACCACAACCTTGTTGTTGTTTGCAACTTCTTTGGGCTGATCTTTCATGACATTGTACTCAAACGGTACCTTATCCTGAACTCCGTAAATCTCCGCAAGCTTCAACGGGGTAGTGAGGGAGTCTTTGTGGGAGACACCGTTGACGGCGTAACGAACCTTTCCACCAACATGGACCCTTGAGTTAGTGAGCTTGATGGTTCGAGTGATATTGATCTGGCCGTAATGGTAGGATCCCTGAGGGTTGGGGCGTGCAGCGCTGGCAGTAAGGTTCCAGCGAAATGAGCGGAACTGGTTGATGGACCAAGCAATTCCAACGGAGGTCTCTGGTGGGGGTGATGGGAGCTCAAGAGAAGCCGGTCCCTTGCCATTGGCGTAGCCGATGACGGCAACTGTGGTTAGAGGCTTCTTGGTGAACCTGCTAGACGCCACCATGTAGTAGTCCTTGGGGTCTTGGTTGGCAGTGACCAGCGCCGACATGCACTGACCAACGTGCAAGTCAAGGGAGTCATACACGTTCTGGACAGTATGGGAACCCTCCATCTCCACCAGTTTCAAGGGGTGGCCTTGGATTCTGAAGTTAAGTGAGGTCTTCATCCCTGTATTGCAGACCCTGTACCTGTAAGTTTTGCCTGCCTCCATTGTAAACAAGGGCTGGTCGTTTTTGTTGGTGTCGCCAACCTTGCCGGACTTGCCGTTGATTTGGATTCCATCAGGCCTACCAAGGGAACGACCGCTGTCCAATAGCTTCTTAAGAGATTTATGGCCCTTGTTGTACCAATCTCCCAACAACACGCTGAAATCGTCAGCGGGAGGATCAAAGGGGACAGGGATGAGAAGGCGACTGTGGATTTGCAAGGCACCGAATCCACCAGCTGCCCTGTGCAAGGCAGTTGTTGGGTAATAGTAGTAGCTTCCGATCTGGTCCTTGACTTGAAACCGATATGTTAGATTAGTTCCGGGCTGGATTGGACACATGGTTCCGATGGTACCATCCTGCCAAGAGTTCTTCCTCTGTTGGATGCCATACCAGGTGAGGAGGAAAGGCTCGTCGAGGTTGTTGAATACGTTGACGATGATGTTGTTATTGGATGTGCAATTGATCTTAGGTCCGGGGAACTGGCCATTGATGAGGATGCCTTGCTGGGGGACACCCAAGGGGGAGATTGTCCCGTAAGTGACGTTCCAATCATAGAATAAATAAGGGTCTTCAGCCCTTACCCCACCACCAGCCGAAAGGAACAGTATAAAAGTAGCTGCAACTTTGAAGAACAACATAACGCTACCCATAAGGCTGGCTGCAGGCTGCCTCTTAAGAAGAAGAAGACAGACAGACAACTCCTCTCGTTGGTCTCCCTTCCTTTGAGTTTTTGAATTTCTATGTTTGGATCTTTTCTTCTATATTTTATTTTCTTTCAAGAAGAAGAACAAGGGAATTTGCTTCTTCCAGCACTTCGGATGTTCTCCACAACCACCATCTTCATTTATAGGGATGGATTGTCTGAATTACCACCTCTCAATACTCCCGTAAACTTTTCTACGGTTTACCCTTGTTACTTGCACCCTTCCTTTCGGGTTTCCTTTGCCTTTCATTTGTGTCCTTTTCCTTATTTGGTTTCATTTGGACTAAGACTTCTTTCTCTTCGTCATCTACATGTGGACAGAATTTTATTTTCTTATTGTGGATTGATACAATTTATGACCCTATCTTGACATTTATCAGAAATGCTACATATTGTTTAAAAACTTGGTCGGCCTAGAAATTTTCAGATAATTTTCTTTACTATGAGACGAAATCACTATTCCGTTTTGACTGTTAAATTTCTAAGGGGATGACCATCGTGCACAAACCAAGTGATTAGTTATCCTCAGAATAAAACTACTTTAGCATACTAGTTGTATGTGCAGAGAAAGATGGTAGTTGCTATTAGTCTTCTCCAAGTAGGGAGTGCGGACCAAAACGAAGGCCAATATTACTCATCCATTCATAAAGTTGAACCACCGATACAAAATCACAAACATGATATAGAAAAGCAATTTTGTTGAGATACTCATTTTTTGTTGGGGTTGGGGGTGAAAAAACACGCGCACAAAAAATATGAAAGAAATTCTTTAGTAATGGTGTACTCCATCATTGAGGACCCTACATTGCTGCCACTCAGAAGCACGTTGGGGAATAAATCCGGGCTTACCCAACAGTTCTTAGGTACGTGGCCGCACCTGGACACTTGCACACACAAATCCCTGATACTTCGTATCCAATGAGATTCGAACTGTGGGCAAGCAAGACTAGCTTTAACCAGTCACGCACTGCTACCACTAGGGATACACCCGTGGGTGTAGAAATTCCTTACTATTTCATTAACCAAGAGCACTATAAATAGATTATAAGAGCTTGAGTTAATTCCGGATGGAATTACTTTAATATATCACTCCTATAATACAAGAATTACTTCCTAAATAACTAAAAGAGTTGACTAAATCATTTAGAAAGAAAAGAAATAAAACAGGAAAGAAATCACAACTATACAATTTCCTAAAAATATTGCAAAAAAATCAGGACTGGTCATCTGGACGAATAAAGGGTCGTCCGGACAAAGAATTGTGGTGGTCCAGATGACGGTTGCAAATAATAAGAGGGAGACCCCGGATGGGATTATTCAGACGAATGATTGCAGTGGTTCGAACGACGGTGGCAGAAAGGACACGACTTGGTTTTGAACACTCCCCCTCAAACTGTATTGTAGATATTTATTATTCCAAGTTTATCCATCACATTTTCAAAGTTAACTCGAGCCAAAGCTTTCATGAGAATGTCAGCTATTTGACAATTCATTGTAGTGTAGCTGATGTTGAAAATTTATTCTTCAATTTTTTTCTTGATGAAGTGTCAATCTATCTCCACATGTTTGATTCGATCATTGATGAACTGGATTCTTAGCAATACTAATGGCGATTTGGTTGTCACACTATAACACCATGAGGTGCTCTATGAGAACTTGTAATTCTTCTCGCAATGTCACGACTCGTATTTTTAGAATATTTTTCTAAACTATTTTACGTTTTAAATTATGTTATTAATCGATGGTTGATCATTCGCGAAGTCATTTAGTCAATTTTATGCCCGAATTCCTCGTAGGGTGTCGTTGCAAGGCTTAGGACCGATATTAGACACGCTGGGATGGTTCGGGGGCCTTTGGGGGTTGAATGTCACAGCAGAGTGTCTGTGCATCGGTACATGCACCGGTGCAAAGTGGTTCTGCTCTCCCCCAACTGGTTGCACCGGTTGGTACACCGGTGCAGGGAGGTTTAGTCTAGGTGCACCGGTTGGTGCACCGGTGCAAATGTGTTCTATTGGTCTTGTTGGTCCGGGTGCACCGGTTGGTGCACCGGTGCAAAGGTGTTCTGGTGGTCATTTTGTTGTCTTTGCACCGGTGCACGGTTTCTCTGTACTTGTGCACAGAGCCCAGATTTGGCTCATTAAGGGGGTTTTGGTCTTTGTGTGTAGGGGGTATATATATATACCTTAGGTCAAATTTTCTCCCATTCCTCTCATTTCCCCTCGACCTAGCAGCCACTCTCACTTTCTCTCTATCTCCATAGCTTCTCTTTCACCCTAGAGCTTGATTCCAACCATCTTCCAAGCTTCTATTGAAGAAAGTCCATCAATTAACGTTGTTGTCCTCGTCAAAGGCTATCCGGTGACGTAAGATTCAAGAGCTCTAGCCTCCATTCTGAATTCAAGGTATCATTTAAGGTAGGAGACTTCTATCCCTAGTATATATATGCTTGTTATTCTTTCTTTTCCCTATTGTATGACTTGATTTAGAAAGAAAATCATGGGTTTGTTATGATTCATAAGTTAGTCAAATTCATGTTAGGGTTTGTATAAATTTTGGTTTGATTTGTATCATAATGGTGTGTATCCATCAATTCTCTACCTTTTTTTTTTTGAAAAGTAAAATTTATTACCCATCAAAAAAACATAGCAAAGCCAGCACAAGGCCCAAACAACAAAGCCAAAAAAACCCATCTAGTAGAAACTGCTAAACAACACGAACCCAGTACACAATCATACCCACCCCATATGCCCCCTAAAGGGACAACACAGCACACACCTAAAACATGCAAAATACAAAAACAGCCCACAAAACGCAGCTACACACAATCTGCACTAAAAAGGACATCTTTCTCTTCTATGATCGATTCCAGAATCCTAGCGTTATCAATTCTCTACCTTAATTTCATGTTCCATGTATTTCCCTTGAAAAGCACTAACTTCATTATAACCCTAGATTTGATTCCTATGGTTTTGGGGAGAATTAGAGTAAGTAGTAGAGTCATGGAATAGTCTAGGAATTTCATGAACACCATGTGTTCGACAAAATTTCCAAGTTGGTTCATTGAGTGTTTGCATTGGGGCTTTGGTCACATTTGAATTCCTAGATTATAATTGATTGAAGAAAAGTGAAATTGATTAGTTTTGAAGTCCTACAAATACATGTTCTAATAAATATGAGTCACATTCATCATTTGAAACACCTACCATTATTAATATAGCATTGGCTAGGATGGAATGACTTAATTAAATTGGCATTGACCTTGATATAAAATGGTAACACGAATAGGTATTGATAATTTGGCAGGAATGGACTTATGATAGAATTCCCTGGATGGTCGTGTCATCCATGACATTATGCACAATGGGGGTAACGGTAGCCCTCCCAACGAGTTGGGGAATGACGGAAAGGAAAGGATGGTGTGTTGACGAGCAAACATATCGGACCTACCCTATCAACGTTACACACCCCAAACATGATAAAGAGGGGATAGTAAGATAATCTTGGAATGGACTTATGATGGGATTCTGGGGTTTGTCCATATTATGAGATTATGGAAACGAAGCAACTCACAGTCACTTATCTTGGTATTAATATGGGGTCTCAAATTGCATACATGCTTAGTTGTAGTGTCATTGTCTATCACGAGAATTGGTCATGCCATCATCCATTGTATGCTTGACACTCACACACGCGTCCACAACAATTATAGACATGCTAGATGATAGATATTTCCTACTTGGCGTAACGCCCTTTTTATTTTTCAGGTGTTGGCCCTTCTCCTTGAAGGTTTATCTTACTTGGAGCATTTTGGCATTTTGACTTGAAAGAAGAGCCCCCTTTACTTTGTTATCTCATCTTGGGCTCTTGGAGCTTGTATTTCATTTTGAAAGAATTTATGTTTATGTATTACTTTGGAACCTCTTGAACTATTTGCAAGAGATTGTAAGGAATTGTAAGCTTTCTTTATGGTTATTTACTTTCATGCCTGGATGTTCATTTGATTTATGCATATATGTTGGGATTGAGTTCTAGTTACTTTCCACTAAACAATGATTTCAAAAAAAGGTTTGAAAATTCGGGATGTGACAACTTGGTATCAGAGCTTTTGGTTTTGAAAACTTAGGCCTTTGGGGAGACTCTTAGTCTCAATGGGTTGCATGGGTCATATTGCATTACATTGTGTATTATGAGCATGCATTGGCATGGTCCATTTGTATGTAGAGTGTGGGCAATTAAATTCTAAGTGTTGTATTCCTCGTGGTTATGGCCCTGTTGATTGTTCTGATTGCTATTCAATTCCTTGAAGGATGTTGTCTAGTCGTTTCTCTTATCGGTAAATCTATATGTTAGAAGTTGAAAGGATTTCTTGAACCCTATCTTGATTTCTCTTCCTTATGTCTTTATCATTATTTCTTGTAGAATATTGCTCAGCATCGTGCCATGGGAAGGGGTCGTGGTCGCCGAAGTACGAGTGCCCCAGACGCTATATGTGAAGAGGTTAATGATAGGATGCGAGAGGTGACAGATGAGGCACCTCTAGTGATTCCAACTCCTTTTATAGAGGGGTTGGTTATCCCTAGTCAATTCCCTAGAGAGCTTACGGTCGTTATGGTCGAAGCCAGTCGAGGATTTGCTGCTCCTAGGGAGAATGTGGGAAACCATACCATCGATGCCTTGAGAGAGTTCCGTCGCATGGATCCTTCTAAGTTCAATGACGAGGGAGATCCATTAGACGCCACTCTTTGGATATCAGATATTCGGAAGGTGCTGGATACTTTGGAGATCGTGGAAGACAAACTATGGGTTTCTTTTGCAACATATCAGCTGACGAGTGAGGCTAGTCAATGGTGAAGTTCCGTGGTTGAGATTTGCTGAGGGGCATTGCGAGCCAATAGAGATGAAGATTCACAGGCCATCATCGATCCTATTCGAGATCTTTCTTGGGCAGAGTTCGAGTCCATTTTTGAAGGGCAATACTTTCTGGAGAGCTTCATAGATCAACTTCGGGAATCATTCGAGAAGTTAGAGCAAGGGAGCATGACGGTGTCACAATATGCAATGAAGTTTCAAGTGCTATCCAGGTTTGCTCCAAACTTGGTGAGTTCTGAGGAGCGTAAATACAAGCGTTTCGAGAAGGGTTTTCATCCATCAGTCCAAAGGTTAGTAACGAGTCAAAGGATCCGTAACTTTGCCTACATGGTAGAATGCGTGCGGGCAATCGAGCCAATAAGGGAGCTGTTAAAGGAAGTGAAGGTATGGGAGCCAAGGCGACAGTCATCGGGTTCTAGTTCTTCATCCAGGAGCTTCGGAAAGAAAAGGAAACGTGATTATTCTCGTTTCTCCAAGAGTCAGAAGTCTCAATCTAGTATGGGTTCAGTACGGAGTCCGATTATCTATCACAGATGTGATCAGCCTGGGAATATGCGATCAGATTGCGGGGCTGTTGAATGTTATGAGTACGGTCGAGTGGGCCATTTGGCGAAAGACTGTCCGAAGAGGGTTGGTGTTCGCACTGAGGTCGGTTCGGTGCAACATTCTCAGGGTGGGCAGCAGCGTCCCATTCAGTCAGAACCAGTCGTTCCAGGTTAGGCTTCTCAGGTTGGTGGGGGTGTAGCTCCTACTAGGCCAGCACAGCATTTTTAGCAGAAAGGTGGTTTTCCTCATGGTCCTACTACTCATGGCAGAGCCTATGCCATTCCCTCAGCCACTATTCCATCTACTTCGCAGCAACCAGAGACCTCTGTGGTTCGTGGTACGTTTCTTATTTATTATTCATGAGCTGGTGTTCTTTTCGATTTAGGTGCATCTCATTGGTTTGTTGCCGCATTATTCGTCCGTGCATTAGAGTTGGAATTGAACGATTTAGATCCTCCTTTGTTCGTAGAGACTCTGACGGGGGGAGGGGGGTCGTGTTCGATTGAATCATGTTTGTCGGGGTTGCGATGTAATACTCGTCGCATTTATTTAAAAATATAAATGATTTAATTAATGACAAAGTGTTATTAATAAGAAGAAATAAAAGGGTATTGGAGGATAAGGAGAGTGTAGAGAATTTAATAGAGAATTATACACTATATTCATTTTTATTAAATACCCTAAGTATATATATAAGTAGAGAAAGGGTAGACAAGGGTAATTTTGAGGCTTTAGTAAGGACAAAGAGGTCTTTTGCCTTCAAAATCTGATTTAGGGGTTTCTATGAGTCACCCTCTCATTATGTTTGTGTATTGAGAGAGAGGGCTTGAGAGAGAGAGGGAGAACCAAAGGAGGAAGAAGGAGAAATTGAAGAATCGAAGACCGTGGAGTGCAAATTGAAAGAGAAATTCTTCTTCATTATTGTTGACAACACAAGTAAGATGATTTTCACCATTTTTTATTTTTGATTTTGGCCCTAATTAGGGCTAGATCGAAGTTTCAAGTTCTAATCTCGTTTTTGGGGAAAATGGTGGGTTTTAAGAGTTTTGGATGAATTTTGGGTGTGTTTAAGAGTTGTTTGAGGCTATAATTTGAGTATGTTAAGTGTCAACATGTATGTAACACTTGGGAGGTTTGATTTGGGCATGGGAAGGTTGGATTCTAAGAGTTTGATTGAGTTTTGTCAAAACATTTTTTCAAAAAATTCGCCTGCTGAAGAAAGGGTACCGGTCCCCGTGATAGTGGGGTACCGGTCCCCGCGTTATAGTGAGGCTGGGAAGTTCGGGGGTACCGGTCCCCGTGATAGTGGGGTACCGGTCCCCGTTGAGTAGTGAGTTTGGAAAAGGGGACGGGTACCGGTCCCCGTGATAGTGGGGTACCGGTTCCCGCTGGGTTATTTTGGAAGATGTTTGTGGTTCCTCGGTGTGTTCGGGTATAGAATTGGGATGTGTTTGGAAGGTGTTAGGAGATGTTTAGAGACTTTAATAAATTGTTTGAAGACGGTTATCCTTTGAATTGAGTTAATTTAATGATTTCTTATCTCCTTGTCATATCTCTTTCATTTTGGACTGAAATTATGATTTGTTTGACAGGAGCGCAAGAGGAAGGCATTGAGGCCTCACTCAAAGGTAAAGAGAAGGTTTGATCATCGGTACTGGTGAGTGTAAGAATGTGGCATCCTTAATTGTACATTCGCAAATGTCGTTTTTTAATTAACTCTTCATTCATGTTACGAGAAGTTAATGCTTAGTTGATGTGTAAAAGCACCATTGTATGAGATGAATGTTATCCATGAACATGAATGCATGAAGAATGGTATGATATAATGATATGCATAGAAATATATGCATGGATGGTGAAGAGAAGCATAATATGCACTTATATATATTATGCATGCCTCCGTGGGATGGGTGGTGATTGTTGGCAACCAATGTAAGTCCAATGGTACGTGGAACGTGCCCCAAACTTTAGTGCGCGGGGTGTACGAACTACTACCTATAGTAGTAGCTATTTTCAGGGCATGGGATGCTCAAACCTTTTGAAAAATGGCTTTGGTCGGTATATGTAAAGTATCATACATGAGATGCATTGTTGGAACGAAAGTCATAATCTCTCGTATTCATGGTTTTATGTCACAATAAATACTTGTGTTTTGGAAGTTAAAGATACATATTCACACTCTATTTCCTTGTTTTTGGACTTGGAAATAGGTCGCAGGTTAGTGGTTCACTACAAGGCTAAAGGTCATTGGATGCTCGGATTTGATTGTTGAGCTAAGGTGGTTCTTTGTGAGATTTGTGGTTTGAGATCCGGCTTAGTTGTTGGTAGACTTCCATTGTCTTTTATTTTAGAAACTTGTAATAGAATTGAATCAGTTTCGTGGTTTCTTTTAAATGTTTTTCCTTGAGGTTTGCACATGATAGCACCTTTGGATTTATGCTTAAGGTTTTGCCTATTTCTGTGATTGCACGTGGACAATGTGTTTTGGGAATTCACTTGATCAAGAGGTTTATGGAAAAATTTTAAATTTTTGTGTATTTTCGAGTTTGGGATGTTACAACTTGGTATCAGAGCTTAGGTTGGTAGGTTCGAGTTAGGGGACCGCGTGATTGTATGGAAAGTGTGCTTAAGGTATGAGTTTGAGGTAATGGTTGAAAGTTGAAATGTTAGTATTTTGGAACTATTATGCGTGTCTTTGACACCCATGGGACTTGACTTGAAATCCGATTGGAAGAACGCCTGATCAACATTCTCTTCCAATGGGAAGTCTTGGAAAGTTAAGTGGAAAAGCATAGTATAACAAAATGCTAAGGTTAGGGTGGCTAAGTAGTGGACCATAGGATGTCAAGTCATGCATTGAGTCATTGAAGTGTATTTGACTAGCGCGTGAGTTTTTGATATCTAATGCTTGTTTCCACCATGTTGTTTCTTGTGTTGTGATTTACAGGAAAATAATGGAACATAATGATCAACGAGTTGAGGAGGAGGACAGTGTGAATGGAGGGAATCCAAGTGGTGGTGGGGGTGTTCCCCCTGTGGTTGGAGAAGAGGCTCGAATGATGGCCGTCATTGCTCAGTTGGCCGAAGGTCAACAAATGTTGATTCAACTACAGGCCAATCAGAATGTGGACATAGGTATGAACACGGGTCTCTTAGAAAGATTTAAAAGGTTGTGTGGTACGGTGTTTGAGGGAGCAAATAACCCGGAGGTGGCCGAAGAATGGTTAAAGGAAGTCGAGTTGGTGTTAGACACTATGGGTGTTGAGGGAGAGCAGAGAGTAATTTTGGCGACTTTTCTATTTAGAGGTAAAGCGAGGAGTTGGTGGAATTCTTTTAAAAGGCAAGAGGTGGCACTGGCACTTGGAGTTGAGCCGACTGCCCCAAGAGCTATCTCTTGGAATAGGTTTGTCCAATGGTTCAACAATAAGTTTTAATAGGATAGTTTTCGATTTGGGCAGGAGGCAACTTTCTCGAACTTGAAGCAAGGGAATATGTATGTCGGTGATTATGAGGCGAGATTCACTGCATTATCTAGATATGCACCGTATATGGTTAGTTCGGAGTATTTGAAGTGTAGGCGTTTCAGAATGGGCTTGGCACCTGGAGTGGCCTCGAGATTGTTGTCTTTTATAGAGAGAGATTATTCTGACCTTGTAGATATGGCATCAAGAATGTGGAATGACATACAAGAGTACCGGGAAAAGAGGGAGTCTCATAAAAGGCGAGGTTTGATAATGGTGGTAAATCTGGAGGTAGTAGTTTCAAGAGTGGGGAGCAGAGATTGAGGTTTGATAAGAGGAGGAGTGGTGGAGGAAGTAGAACTCAAGGAGGTAATTGGAGTGGAAATCAGGAGAAGAGTGTGAACCAACAGTCGGGATCCAATGTCAGGGGTTTTGCTAGGAGATGTTTTAAGTGTGAATCGCCGGACCATATTGCGAGGGATTGTACTTCGGGAAACAATGGGCTAAAATGTTTCAAGTGTGGAGACATGGAGCACAAAGCTATATAGTGTGTTCAGCAGCAAAATCAGTTACCCGTTCAGTCTGTGGGAAGCACAGCAGGGGGTGCTAGCAAAGGTGTAGCAGGACAGACTACTCACGGCAGGGTGTTTGCATTGGATAGGCAGGCGGCTCAAGCAAATCCGGACATGGTGACAGGTATGATTCGTGTATCTACTTTATATGCACGATTCCTTATTGATTCTGGAGCCACACATTCTTTTGTTGCCACTTCTTTTGGTTCACGTATGGGTATAGAATTGGCACCCTTAGACCACACCTTGCTTGTGTCAACACCAATGGGAAATGTAGTAGAACTTGAGTCTTTCTATCCGGATTGTGAAGTTTGGGTTGGTAACGAACCCTTGTTGTCAAACTTGATCCCACTTGAGATGCTAGATTTGGATGTGATTTTGGGGATGGATTTCTTAGCTATTCATTTTGCCATTATCGATTGTGTCAGTAAGGAAGTCTTATTTCGTATTCCGTGTAGGTCTGCTTTGAAAATCTGTGGGGATAGCGTGAAATTGCCTAGACGTGTCATTTCATCCTTGAAGGCTATGTCCTTGTTGAATAAGGGGTGTGAAGGGTTTTTAGCCTACGTGATTGACTCAGAGAAGGAAAAGGGTAATATTGAGGATATAC
>NMUG010002227.1:0-16355 GCA_002855965.1 Monotropa hypopitys | reverse complement strand
TGGGCATTCGAACCGTACCGAACCGAAAATATCCGAACCATAACCGAATTTTAGTCAACCGAAACCGAACTAAACCGAAACCGTTTGGGTTCGGTTCGGTTATGGATTGCGACAGAAAATCGAACCATAACCGAACCGAACAAAAACCGAAAAAAATCATCTCTATTTATCTACAAAAATACTATCATATATAAAATATGTGTATATATATGTTATATATAACATATATATAAATAATAATCGGTTTTACTCCAATTTTTTTTTAAATACAATTTTTTGGATGTTTAGTTTTGTTCGGTTAAAAACCGAAACCGAACCGAAACTATTCGGTTCGGTTATGGTTCACCGCTCTTCCACCGTTTGGTTTTTAGAAAAAACCGAAACCAAACCGAAATCATGTGATTCGGTTTTGATTTTCGTAAAAACCAGACCGAACGAACCGATTGCCATCCCTACTCACATGAAAGCCCCTCCTTTTTCGTGGGTAAATACCGAGCATCCAATAAGAAATTTTAGTCCAGTCACTTTCTCTCAGTCCGCTGCCGTATACAAATTTGCATTCCCAAACCGAGATCCCTCTTTCATCTCTCTCATCACCCATCTTAATTCAAGCTGAACTGACCGTCTTGCTGCAACCATGGCTGCTCTTGTAGTTTGTTTAGTGCTGTTCTTGGCCATGACTGGTGATTCAAGTAAGGTCCTGAATTGATGTGTTTTCTTTATGGTCTATTTCAACCTCTGGGTCATTTTCTTGGTATTTTTTTGATCTTTAGTTCCATTTCACTATTTCATAGTTTAAATGCTACTCTTCCAATTATTTTGAAAGCAATAAATTCCTTTATTTCCACACACACACACTCGTTAAATCCAAAAGCAAATGACAGTATTTTTTATATTTTGGTCTTTTCTATAGTGGGCGTTTGATCTTTATTACCATTTTATTTCCTATTTCACATCTTACCCTGTTATATGAAACCTATCAAGACTCAAAAGCACCGACTTTCCCTTTATGTTCTTACTCTCTTCTCTTTTGCAGAAGTTAGTATGTTTTTAAATATAAATCAGATTGTATTTTGGCGTTCTACTCTGAGCTCATAAACTTATTTATTATAGATTTATAATTATGATTAATATGCAGCAAAATTCAGTAGCGGTACTGCAACTGTGCAACAAACGGAAAATCAATTCTTTAATTGTTTAGAATCTTGGGTTTGGTCGGCAAATCACCCTAGTTCAGCTTCTCTTAAATCGGATTGTAAATCGTTTTTCAACTTGTAAGAATCTAGATAATTTCAACATTAGTTAATAGAATTTTTTTGACAAATGTTTTTACAAAGCTAAAAAAATTTGATTTTTTTGGTAAATGTGCGGGGGTGAAAATACAAGTTGGTATCTCCGCCGGTAAACGATTTTTGGATGAATCTTCCGGTTTGATAACTCTACTAACCCTCTTGGACTCTTCCTTGCCTCGACGCTCACAAAAAACAGTTAGAGGACCTCCCGCTGCTAGTGGTCGGAAGGCTCTCCGATGACTAAGTTAGTCATTTATCGAAGAAAACTGAATATAAGCTCAAGGAAGTAATCTGAGGGCAAATTAGCATGTACCTTTTCAAGGTGGTCGAACTTCTGCTTATATACTGGCCTTACGGATTACCAGCTTTTCGCCGGTAATCGAGAGCTGCGTGTGACTTCTCGTTCCTTTTCCTTGATTATGTTGCAGTCTGACAGGGGTCTGGCCAGATTCCCCGACAGAAGGGAATGTTGGCGTGCCTTTTACTGTTCTTGGAACTCTAAATATTTCTTCGATAATGGTGGCCTGCCACGCATGCCATCCATCGACTGATCGACACCTGTACATGTTGTCGGTCAAATTTTCCGCACTGTATTACTTGTTGCCACATTGGTGGATGCTGGCCACATAGAGTCAACCTAATCCGCACAGGGACATCACTTGCGTACGTGTCTAGCTATACCATACCTGGTCTGGTACGCGTTGCACTGCATAACTGGTCTCCACGCTGTAAGGATGTTTGCCGCACTGGGCCAACCTAATCCGCACAGTGGAGGACTGAATATAACGAGTGACTAGCTGTATTTGTCATGATCCAGACACGTGCCCCTGAACGCTGACTGTTTGACTACCGGAATGCTTGGCCGCACAAGGCTATCTAATCCGTAGTGCAGATAGCCATTAGACACGTGACTGACTATATCAATTGAGATCTAGCATCTATAGTCCTGGATGAGTGGTTCCCGCACTTGCTTAATGTCACGCCGCACATGGCTGACCTAACCCGCAGTACGGGATTGCTGATGATGTGGATGTCGGGATGTCGTGCTGTATCTGAGTCCGGGTAAATACGAATTTGTCCTCTACACGTGCCTTATCTAGATTTACCCTACCTCAGTAGACACGGACGTAGTAATCTAAAAAGCAATGTATTTGTGTTTCTAATTTATGGCCTTCCTATTTCGTGGTGTTTTTTCATAATGAATTCTTCGTTTTATTCTCTAGTTTAAATGTTACTCGGTCAAATTGTAATCTTTCAACACAATGAAGCATCTAATTTACACACTTTCTTCTTAATCTATGTTTGCAGGTGCTACTTACTGCATATGTAAAGGTGGCCTGAGTGACTCAATACTTCAGAAGAACATAGACTATGCTTGTGGAGCTGGAGCTGACTGTTCTCATATCCTTCAAAATGGGTCTTGTTATAACCCAAACACCGTCAAGGATCACTGCAATTATGCTGTCAATGACTATTATCAGACGAAAAACCAAGCTACTGGGACTTGTGATTTTTCTGGCACTGCCACCACTAACCAAACCCTCCCCAGTAAGTGATAAATCACCAAAATAAGTTTGGCTAAGTTTGGCCTAAATTATTATTTCTGTCTTATTCTTGTTTTTCCTAAACTCTTATTAGGTTTGCATTGAACTTTTTTGAATTAAACATTGGTCTTGACAATTATGACAAGAAGCTTAAAAAGTTTCGACCATATTTTTATTTTTTTTCTTTGCTTTCTTTCGTCGAGAAGAATTTAAAAAGTTAATTTTCTTTTACTAAACCGTAAAGAAAAGTTTGAGAAGTCAGAGATTAGTAAATAAGTTAAAGATAGTCTAAACTCCACCTATGCTTCTTTTCACCCAACAAAATCAAGCTCGTATTCTTAAGGGAATAACAACTTATGTTTTCTGTCTCTCTGTTCTTTTGATTTGCAGACCAAATCTCTGGATGTGTTTATCCTTCTAGTCCCAGGTTTGCATCATTTCTCCTGCCTTAATATCCTGAATAAAACTTGGATTATGGATTATATCCTTAAAAATCTGTCTCAATGGACTCCAACCGCACATTTAAAGCAGGAATGGACTGCACATATATTTTAGGCTCGCGCATGGGACTTGAAGTGCATTGGAACATTGGAAGCAAAGTTTTTTGGCACTCTCAAATGATAGTTTAGTACTTTACTCCCATAACTTTTGATGCAGGCAAGTGTATAGAACAAGAATGAAACGCAACACAAAATTCACGAACTTGTTCGAATTAGAAATACTTTCTCCAGCACAAACACAATATAGAGAAAATCTTTGATTTCATTAATAATCGAAAACCGTCTTAGCCTTATGACTTTCAATGATATTTATAAGAAACTAGAATCCTACACAAACTAGGAAATAAATCATGAAAATTAATTACTTGCTAATTACGCCTAAATCATAACAAATTACCAAAAAAGGAAATATTTTTATTATTGGGGAAAAACTTAAACTGGAAACTAGAAATAAAAAGAAAGACATTAGAAAAAGAGTTAGCCGAATCGGAGTTACATGGAAAGAATAATTCAGGTTTTAATTCTTTCCATAAATGGCAAAATCGACCAATTGAGGGCCTAAATGATGGAATTTGGCTGAAAATCTCTGGGGCCTATGGTTCCTATCCGATCAATGGACCCTAATTGTTGGACCATTTCAGATATTCTATAGGATTTCTGGGTCAATCTGCCACTGCCAAAATTTTGGGTTGTGTCGCTCATATGCATCCAAGTATCCAAATACAATCCGATCTC
This sequence comes from Monotropa hypopitys, assembly GCA_002855965.1. NCBI lineage: Eukaryota > Viridiplantae > Streptophyta > Magnoliopsida > Ericales > Ericaceae > Monotropa > Monotropa hypopitys. Next base: position 12,284 of record NMUG010002227.1, on the reverse strand, counting down.
CATCATCTTCTCCGAGTTGGAAAGAATTCGCCCTCGAATTTGATTCCTAATCTGAAGAACTATCTCCCACAAATGGAATAAAATGCTTAACATTGAACACATCAGAGGTACGAACATGGCTGGGCAACTTCAGACGATAGGCATTGGGGTTGATCTTTTCAATGACCTCCACGGGTCCAATCTTCCTGGCAGCAAGTTTGTTGTATTCTCCAGTAGGAAACCTATCCTTAGTGAGGACAACGTAGACAAAATCACCAACTTTAAATTCCGCTAAACATCGCTTTTTATCTGCACTCTCCTTGTATTTGGCAATAGCTTCATGTAACTTCTATTTGGTGGTAGGATGAATTTATTGCAACTCTGTGACAAAATCGTTGGCTTTTCCATGAACGCGCTTCAAGTCAGGGATGAGGGAAAGGTCAATCGGAACTCGCGGAACAATACCATAAACCACATTGAAAGGACTCAATCTGGTGCTCCGGTTTACAGAATGATTGAAGGCAAACTCTGCTTGGCATAATTTCTAATCCCATGACTTTATGTTATCTTGAATCAAGCTCCTCAACAGATTACCCAAAGATCGATTTTCCACTTTTGTTTGCCCATCAGTTTGTAGATGATAAGCAGTGCTGAAATCCAGTTTCGTGTTTGTCAACCGCCAAAGACAGCGCCAAAAATACAACAAGAAACGTGTGTCCCTGTCAGAAACAATGGATTTGGGAAGCCCATGTAGTTTGTAAACTTCACTGAAGTATAACTGGGCAACTCGAACATCATCGATGGTCTTCTTGCATGGTATGAAGTGTGCCATTTTTTAAATCGATCCACTGTATAGAGACGTCTCTCTGTTGTGTTCGGGGTAATTCCAACACAAAGTCCATACTAACATCAGACCATGGATAAGACGGAATATGTAATGTAATATAGAGATCGACATTGGTAGTAGTGCCCTTGGAAATTTGGCAGATGTGGCATCTCTCCACAACATGTAAACTTCTTTTCGCATGGATGGCTAGTAATAAGATGCTGCCACAAGCAAAAATGTTTTATCCCTCCCAACATACCCCTCGTTGTGCAGTTCTTTGATAATTCGCAATCACAAGCTTGACTCTGGAATACACAATTGATTTCCTTTGAAAAGGAAACCATCTTGGGGATGTTAATCACGATGACCCCCTCCTGCAATATTTGTTAGAATACTCCAAAAGAATGGATTTGCCATCAATAAGTCACGAAACGAATCAAAACCAAGTACCTTTGCAAGCCTAGCATGAGGAAAGATGCTCGTCGACTGAGTGCATTTGCAACTCTATTCAATGCCCAAGTTTGTGCTTGATGAAAAAGGTAAACTACTGAATATATGCCAGCCACTTAGCATGGCGATCAAAGAGCTTGTCTTGGCTACTTAGGTGTTTCAATGCCTCATGGTCAGAGTATAAGACAAATTCACTATGTATCAAATAATAGTACCAATGTTTCAATGATTGCACAACAACATAGAACTCTACATCGTACGTACTGTAGCGTAGCTTGGCGCCATTCAGTTTCTCGCTAAAGTAAGTCACGGGTAGGGATTTTTGGCTAAGAACAACCCAAATTCCCACTTTAGATGCAAATGCAACTCAAAAGGCTGCGAGAAGTCTAGTAAGATCAGCAATGTTGTTGTTGTTGTCAATTTTTGCTTTATCCATTGAAAAGCCCTTGTTGCCTCTTCGGTCCACAAGAATTTCTCATCCTTCATTCAATCGGTGATGGGAGCCATAATAGTGCTGAAGTGAGGAATAAACCGGTGATAGAAGGCAGCTAAGCAGCGGAAGCTGCGAACATCAAATAGGATCTTTGGTTGGGGCCACTGCTGAATTGCCTCAACCTTAGACTCATCCATTGAAATCCCATCCTTGGACACAACGTAGCCAAAAAATAACACCTTATCCGTCAAAATACACTCTCTTTATTGCTCAATAGAGATTTTCTTCCTCCAGTACTGTTAGAACTTCACGAAGATGCTGCAAGTGCAACTCAGGTGTGGCACTATAAATCAATATATCATCAAAATATACAACTGCAAATTTACCGATGAATGGGCACATAATTTGGTTCATTATCCACATAAAAGTGCTATGCGCGTTGGATAGTCTGAATGACATAACCAGCCATTCGAAAAGGCCTTCTTGTGTTTTAAAGACTATTTTCCATTCATCACCAGGCCTGATGCGAATCTGATGGTACCCACTTTTCAAATCCAGCTTCGTGAATACTTTTGTATCAGCCAACTGATCGGGCAAACCATCTAACCTTGGGATTAGAAAGCAATACTTCATAGTAATTTTGTTGATTGCTCTGTTATCAATACATCCTCCACGTACCATCTTTCTTTTGTGTGAGCAAAGCCGGAACAACACATGGGGTAATGCTCTTTCTGATAAAACCCTTAGACAATAATTCTTCAACTTGTCGTCTTAATTCTTCATGCTCTTTTGGGCTCATACGATAGCGGGGGCGATTGGGCAGACTTGAACTAGGCACCAAGTCAACCTGATGCTATATCTCCCGAAGGGGCGGTAACCCTCAAGAAGTTCCTTCGGAAAGATAGTAGCAAATTCTATCAACATTTGTTGGACAAGTACAGGCATGTCAGGTTCTGAACTACTCTCTATACCTTGTTTAGCTATTAATACAAAACACAACTGGGTTTCTGCAATCTCTTCTTCAAATTATGATCTTGTTAATATGGAGGTTCTCTTGCCGATTTTGGGTTTAGGCATAACGTCCTTAGATGACAGTAATGCAATCTTTTCTGAATTAAACACAAAACTATATGTATTATGGTATACATCGTGTTGCGCCTTGCAATCATACTGTCATGGCCTTCCGAGAAAAAGATGGCAAGCATCCACAGTAACAACATCACACCATAATTGATCCTTGTACTCTGGACCAATAGAAAGGAAACTAAACAACGTTTAGTAACTTTTATTTCGTTTCCTTTTTAAACTAACCCAACTTGTATGGATGCGGTTGTTGTTCCATCTTCAATCCTATTTTCTGAACGACTTCTTTGGCTACCACATTCGCGCAATTGCCAGAATGAATCACGAAGCGACATACCTTGTCGCCAATGGTACAAGTGAACTGGAAGATGTTGTTGATCAACCATGCATCTCCATCAGTTTCTCGAGGGGCTAGGCAGACCCTTCAGAGAACCAAAAGAGGGCCAAGGTCACCCGCTACCTCCTCTCTAGAACCATCCAAATTTTTGGCCCATCATACTCTGGGGTATGCTCAGATTCATCATTATCTTCTTCTACATCTTCGGTTTCCACAAAGGGAGCCTTTCCCTGATTATCTCCCTTTCTGCAATCTGTTGCACGGTGTCCAGGATCACCGCAATTAAAGAAACACAATCTAGTAGTGGATCGAGCCGGTTGGGGCACTACTGGTTTTGCTCCTGGTTGAGCATTCACTGCACGAGGCTGTGGGTATGGATTGGTCGTAGAACTGACCCAATTTCCTCCACTAGTCTTTCTTCCAAATTGTCTTTCCACAACCAGGGCCTTCTGATGTGCTTCCGAAAGCGTAGACAGGTCAAACAAATTCAACATTTCTTGAATCTGTAGGCGTAATCCACCAATGAACCATGCCACCAATTGATTATGATTTTCTAACAAATCATTCCTAGCAATAAGTTGATCAAACTCCTTATTATAGTCAGAAACTGAACAAGAACTTTGGCATAGATTCTGCAACCTCTGATACATCAAATGGATGTAGTTGTACGGTAGAAATACTGCATACATACGTTTCTTCAGTTTTTTCCATGAGTTGGTTTTGTTCTTGCCTATACGATTTCATGCCACCATGCAGCAGCTCTGCCCCGAAACAGAGTGGCCACTAGAGGGACCAACTTGTCAACAAGGACGTTTTTCACCTCTAGAGTGTCTTCTACAATGGCAACCCAATCGATGAACTTTGGAGTGAGCTCTTCATTAAACTCTGGGATCTCTATCTTTATACTAGATTTCCAACGACGAGAATTATAGTTATTAACCATGATCCCTCTTCCCCTACTCATTGGCTGGCGACCAAATGGGCGGCGTCTGTGTCTTCCGAACCTTCATCCTCTACGAATCTAGGATTTGGTTGATGGTTTGGAGGAAAGATTGCAACCATTAAGGCAACCATCAGATCCGTTAGGGCAGCCAAGCCAATGACTCCTCAACCCTTTGAATCCTCTCCCCTGCTCAGGCATCTCGCATAGCATCCTCTCGTGCATACACATCTCCAATAGCGGCATTCTGACCACCACAACCACACCGTCCTCTGCGTGCCATGAGTAGGGCTGGTGACTATGCTATGATACCAATTGATGCTGGGAAACGTATAGAATAAGAATGGAACACAACACAAAATTCACGAACTTGCTTGAATTAGAGATACTCTCTCTAACACAAACACAATATCGAGAAAATCTCTGATTTCATTAATAATCGAAAACCGTCTTAGCCTTAAGGCTTACAATGATATTTATAAGAAACTAGAATCCTACTCAAAATAAGAAATAAATCACAAAAACCAACTACTTGCTAATTACGCCTAAATCATAGCAAATTAGCAAAAACTAAAATATTCTCATAATTGGGACTAAAATTGGAAACTGGAAATAAAAAGAAAGATATCAGAAAAAGAATTAGCCAAATTGGAGTTATATGGAAATAATAATTAAAGTTTTAATTCTTTTCATAAATGGCAAAATCGATGGCCTAAACGATGGAATTTGGCCGAAAACCATGGGGACTCATGGTCCTATCGGATCGATGGGCCCTAATTGTTGGACCGTTTCAGATCTTCTACAAACTTTTTGGGTCAATCTGTCACTGTCAAAATTATGGGTTGTGTCGCTCATATCATCTACATATCCAAATACGATCTGATCTGCATCAGCTTTGCAGTTATTTTATTCTACCCATCCCTTTGGTTGAGAGGTGTCTCCTCTTGCTTTTATCAAGCTTCTGTGATGGATGTGAAGGGAAAAGACAGTCTCTAGTTATTGCAATGCCAACAGTTACATATAAGTTTTTGTAAAAAAGTCCGTTAAAGCATTTTTTGTAATGCAAGAAATTCATTCAATAAATTTTAGAGGGTTTGGGGGTCAGTGGTGATCAAGGTGACACGAGCCCTGAGTAGAACTCATCCCTGAAAACCGCTTGCAAGGGGAGAGTGCCCAGAAGCTTATAAACAATGCCCACATTCCGTTCATTGGGCGATGTGGGATGTAACAAACCACCATGCTCTGTAACCGACACCCACGACGACATTCGACTTTCCATGGCGGCGCCCAACTCTCGTGGACCCGACCTTTCCGTGTCGAACCCCGACTTCCCGTGGCGAATGAGGACTCTGTGGGACTGACTCTGATACCGTTGATACGAGCCCTTGGTAGAACTCACCCTTGAAAACCGGTTTGCAAGGGGAGGGTGCCCAGGAGCTTATAAACAATGCCCACATCCTGTTCATTGGGCGATGTGGGATGTAACACAAGGGTTGAACCCTGACCTACATCAACTTTGCTAAAGGCCCAACTAACTAGGCTAGCTTGCAAGTTCAAGTTCATTAAGGTGTTAGTTTAATAAAGCTTAAACTAGGTGTAAGTTGTTTACAAGATACACACTAACGATGGATAAGTACCTTATTCATAGCTTCTTCACTTGCATAATTGGCAGAAGTTGATAACCTATCAAGGGTTTAGAGTTTCATTCCTTTTTTGTCTGTGATTACCTATAATCTAGGGGAGCTTTTTTTCCCTTCATGGCATCTAGGTGATAGTTTTGGGTAATGTTTCTCTACTTGGCACCCTCGCATATGCAAGAGCTTCGTGCATCAAGTCGTCCTTTTTTCTCTACTTAGCACTAATGTTTTGGTTCTTAGGTTTAAGACCAGGTTTTTGAGTAGACCTGACCTCCCGGCCGCATGCCTCGTTAGTAAAAAAGGTCACAGTTGATTGCTGGAAAAATTCTATGGAGGATTGTGAATGAGGATAGCGGAGAAATGTTACGTGAAAAAATTGATGGGTTACATATGCGGCGGGTTAAGTAATATTATATCCGGTTAGAGGAGAATAAAGAAGGTGATGAAGAAAACAGATTATTCTTGACCATTGAATAGATGGGAGGCTAATCCGAATTGGGGTGGGCGCTAGATAATAGTACCATTCCCATGGTCTTAGCTAAATCTTTCATGTTGAGGAACGGCTTAACCCCGTATCTCGGGACGATGGGTGTGTAACAAATGTGAGATTAGCTAAAGGAGGAGGAACTTGTGGGGCTACATGTTCCTAATCCCATTCTTGCTCGGATTCAATCTGGTGATCAAACATGCCGTCTTTCTAATAAATATGTATTGCAACAAGAGAACAAAATTCTGAAAATCAAACTGGACCTTTTAAAACTACATTCTGAGTGCTTGTTTGACAACTCAATTCAACACCTAAAACTGAATATTTTAAGTAATAGATAATTAAGTAGGTTTGATAATCATGCTCCACATTACTTAAAATTTTAATTGCCTTTTACAATCTACACTAAAAATCTATAAAAATTAAGTAGTCTAGCATGTACTTAATTTTGTCTGTATTTGCCAGTAGTTTACTACAACCATCTCTACCATCACCACTCTTCAATGTTGCTTCTACCACCACTACGACCACCATCATGTCTCCGTTGCTCCTACTGCCATTATGCTACCACCAGTACTCCATCACCATCACCACCACAACAAACCCTCTATCATCACCATAAACACTCCACCACCATAGTCATCACCACCACTGCCACCACCACTCCACCATAACAACCACCGCCATTATCACTGTACCCCAACCTATACCACAAACACTCCACCACCATCACCACCTCTACTATCGCCAACTCTACCACCACTACTACACCGCCATTGACATCATCACTCCACCAATTACCATTGCCATTGTTCTGCAGTCACAACCACCTCTTTACCATCGCCGCCACTTCCATTATTGTAATGACGCCATCTCCATTCTATTTCCATTGCTTCAATTATCATGCCTCTTCACTACTACCAAACTGTCGCCATGTCTCCTCCACCACCACCACCACCACCACCATTACAATCTCTTGATTTCTATGCCACCGTGACTATACTACTACTTGCCATCATCACTTTCACCTCTCCACCAAATCCCGCCTGCCATTACAAACATCATCACCGTTGCCACCATAAATACTGAACGACCAATACTACGAATAAACAAAAACAATTAAAATGTTATAGTTAAAATTTATAACCAATATTTTGTTTTAATTTAGTTCTTAATTTTTTTTATCAAACATCTTTACAGCTTGAAAAAATTAGCATTCAATTTTCAGCACTTAATTTTTTAGTTTTATCAAAGGGCACCTAAGTTCTAAATTTGTAAGCTCGTACCTTTTAGATTATATCTTAAAGAACTGTTGGATCTTTTACCTTCTTCTCCTGTTGTCTAGATGTTCTGATGCAGGGAAGCATATAGAACAAGAATGGAACGCAACACAAAATCCAAGAACTTGCTCGTATTAGAGATACTCTCTCTAACACAAACACAATATAGAGAAAATCTCTGGTTTCATTAATAATTTATAAACCGTCCTAACCTAAGGCTTACAATGATATTTATAATAAACAAGAATCCTACACAAACTAGGAAAGAAAGTACGAAAATCAATTACTTGCTAATTACACCTAAATCATAACAAATTATCAAAAATGGAAATATTTTCATAATTAGGGAAAACACTAAAACTGGAAAGTAGAAATAAAGAGAAAGATATCAGAAAAGAATTAGCCAAATGGGATGGAAAGAATAATTATGGTTTTAATTCTTTCCATATGAAAAAATCGACCAATTGAGGGCCTAAACGATAGAATTTGGCCAAAAACCACTGAGGCTCATGGTTCTTAACGGATCGATGAACCCTAATTGTTGAACCGTTTCGGATCTTCTATGGGCTTTCTGGGCCAATCTTCCAGAGTCAAAATTATGGGTTGTGTCGCTCGTATGCATCCAAGTATCCAAATGCGATCCAATCTGCATCATCCTCTTCGTGTTGGAAAGAATTCATCATCGAATTTGAATCCTCATCTGAAGAACTATCCCTCACAAATGGAATAAGATGCTTAACATTAAACATATAAGAAGTCCGGACATGGCTGGGCAACTTCAGATGATAGGCATTGGGTTTGATCTTTTCAATGATTTTTCACGGGTCCAATCTTTTGGGAGCAAGTTTGTTGTATTTTCAAACCTATCCTTAGTGAGGACAACATAGATAAAATCACCAACTTTGAATTCCACTAAACGTCGCTTCTTATCAGCACTCTCCTTGTATTTTGTAGTAGCTTCATGTAACTTCTATTTGGTGGTAGGATGAATTTGTTGCAACTCTGTGACCAAATCCTTAGATTTTCCATGAACGCGCTTCAAGTCAGGGATGGAGGGAAAGGTCAATCGGAGCTCACAGAACTATACTATAAACCACATTGAAAGGACTCAATCCGGTGATTCGGTTTACAGAATGATTGAAGGCAATCTCTGCTTGGCATAATTTTTGCTTGGCATAATTTACCGATGAGTGGGCGCATAACTTGGTTCATTATTCGCATGAAAGTGCTAGACGCGATGGATAGTCTGAACGACATTACCAACCACTTGAAAAGACCTTCTCATATTTTACAAGTTGTTTTCCATTCATCACCAGGTCTTATGCGAATCTGATGATGCCCACTTTTTAAATCTAGCTTTGTGAATACTTTTGCACCAGCCAACTGATCGAGTAAATCATCCAGCCTTGTGACTGGAAAGCAATACTTCACAGTAATTTTGTTGATCACTCTGTTACAATACACATTCTCCACGTACCATCTTTCTTTGGTGTAAGAAAAGCTGGCACATCACATGAGCTAATGCTTTCTCTGATAAAACCCTTAGACAATAATTCTTCAACCTGTCTCAATTTTTCATGCTCTTTTGGGCTCATACAATAATGGGATCGATTGGACAGACTTGAACTAGGCACCAAGTCAACCTAATGTTGTATCTCCCAAAGCGGCGATAAACCCTCAAGAAGCTCCTTTAGAAACACACTAGCAAATTCAGTCAACAGTCGGACAAGTGTAGGCATGGCAAGTTCTGAACCACCCTCTGTACCTTGTTTAGCTATCAGTAACCATAAGAGAGAGAGAGAGAGGAAGTACCTGTTGATGTTCCAGTCCCACTACATGTCACTGATCTAGACAGGATTCTTGCTGCGATAGCCCAGGAAAGAGAAGAGAGGTCTGCCTTCATGAGATGGAAGACACAATAGGCAGCAATAGCTACAACATGAACTGGTCTATTAAAAAGATTTAAGAAGTTATTCCCGACCGAATTTGAGGGATCAACTAACCCTGTGGAAGCAGAGAACTGGCTGAGAGCTGTTGATATGGTACTGACTACGATGGGTGTTATAGATTAACAGAAGGTGACATTGGCAACCCTCAGCTTTAAAGGTGAGGCAGTAGTGTGGTAGGAGGCAACTCAAAGATTACTTGCAGTACCACACCCATATATTCAACCGGTGAGACCCCAGGTTATCACTTGTGATAGATTTGTGGAGAGCTTCAACGACCATTATTGCCCAGAAGCTTATAGACATGAACAAGAAGATGCTTTTATATATCTTCTTCAAACTGCGCTCTTGTCAAAATGGAGTTTCCCTCTCCGTATTGAGTTTAAGCATAACACCCTTAGATGATAGTAAGGTAATTTTTCCCGAACTAAACACAAAACTATAGGTATTATAGTATCTACTGTGTTGCGCCTTGCGATCATATTTCCATGGCCTTCTGAGCAAAATATGGCAAACATCTATAGTAACAACATCATACAATAATTGATCCTTGTACTTTGGGCCAATAGAAAAGGAAACTAAACAACGTTTAATAACTTTTGCCTCGTTTTCTTTTTTAAACCAACCCAACTTGTATGGATGCGGTTGTTTCTCCATCTTCAATCTTATTTTCTGAACGACTTCCTTGGCTACCACATTCTCGCAATTGCCAGAATCAATCACGAAGTGACATACCTTGTCGCCAATGGTACAAGTGGACTGAAAGATGTGGCGCAACCATGCATCTCCATCAGTTTCTCGAGGGACTAGACAGACCCGTCGGAGAACCAAAAGAGGGCCAAGGTCATCCGCTACCTCCTCTCTAGAACCATCCAAATTTTCTGGCCCATCATACTCTGGGGTCTGCTCAGATTCATCATTAATTATCTTTTTCTACGTCTTTGGTTTCCACAAAGGGAGCCTTTCCCTGATTATCTCCTTTTCTGCAATCTGTTGCACGGTGTCTAGGCTCACCGCAATTAAAGCAACGCAAAAATGTTGTGGAAAGCGTTAAGTGCACCTAGGCGCTCAGGTTCCCTGGCACCTAGGCGCTAGGCGCTAGGCGTGCGCCTGAGCTATATGAGGCGCACTGGTATTAGTTTGACCGCTACCTGATGGCATTGATCGCAATACCTAACATAACAACAGTAAAGAAAAAATTCATGCACAAATATCTATAAAATAATTGGCCTACCCACAATATGAAAGTGTATGAGTGAATCATGAGTAAAACGAAACAATATTTTTATCGAGTTCAGAAAACAAAGTACCAGAAGTGTATAAATAAAAACTATCCAGCAAAACAGTAGTACTGTAGTACAAATGTAAATCTCAAATCAAATACTAAGATCATCTAAATCATCAAACTCGTCCTCGTCGCCATCATTTGACTTGTAACCCTCAGCATCTTCCTCCTCTTCTTCGGCGTCCTCACCATGCATACTGGTTGATGAAGTAATGAGAGTTGAAGTTGATGTGAACCTAGTACCATATGTACTCTCTCCAGCAGAAGCTCTACCAACATCACTCCATGTCAAACAATCATCATCAAACACAAGATCATCTTCCTCCTCTTCTATCGTTCCTGTCAACCATTCATTGCTCTCATCAATATCTGCCAAGGAGATTGGATCAATGATGTCTCGCATATCATGTCGACGAAGTAATGCTCGATTGTACTTCACAAATGCCAAATCATTCAAACGCTGTTGTGTGAGTCTGTTTCTCTTTTTGGTATGAAGTTGTCACAAAATCATTAATAAAATAATAAGTATAATACTTTATAAAATAAAAAGTAGAAGTAAGACAAATTAGGCTAAAAGAATCTAGGAAAATTGATTACTCACATATGCAAACACACTCCAATTTCGTTCACTGCCCGATGAACTACAAGTGAGGCTTAGAACTTTTATCGCAAAGTTTTGCAAGTGTGGACTTGAAGCTCCATAAGACGCCCACCATTCAGCTACATAAAAAATAGCAAATGACATATAATTTTTTTTAAAAAATTTATAAAATTGAGTTCATCGACAAATTTAATTTCTTACCTGAAGCCTTTTTACTTCTCATTCTTATTGCTATCGGATTTCCAAAGAGACCTTCTGCGTTCCTATATTTGGACAACTCAAAATCGATCTTCTCTTGAATATCCGGTGAACGCACCAATCGTTGCATGCACTTAAGAAAGCCATCCACAATCTCCTCATTCTCTTGAATCGTGGCATCGGAATAAAAGAATTCTGGATTTAATAAATGTGCAGCTGCATGTAGTAGAGGCCTATGAAGTTGAGATTCCCATCTTCTGTCAATAATTGCATAAACCTCTCTATACTTGTCTTCTTTTCCATTGAAAGACGTGGCAATGCATTCTTTTGCTCTATCCATAGCTTCGTAAATGTATTCTATTGGTGGCTTCTTCTCTTCATCAACCAACCGAAGCACACGTACAAGTGGACCTGAGACCTTTATAGCAAAAAGAATAGATGTCCAAAATGTAGGTATTAGAACAATCTCTTTTATTTTTTTTCCCTTTGACTCCCTCGCCCACCTACTATTCCCCCATTCATCCGACACAAACATTTTGCGTAAATTGTCTTTGTTCCGATGAAGACATGCTAATGTGAGAAATGAAGTAGCAAAGCGGGTTTTTGCAGGCCTAAGCAACAGAACATATATGCATACGCATAGGTTACAAAAAAAATGAAACTTAACTTCCTAAGAATCAGTGGCAAAACAAAAAAAAATCTGTGGCAAAACAAAAAAAATGAAAACTATCTGCTGTAAATTCATTTGTGAATGGTACCTTTTATCAAATTCCACAGATATTCATCATCTTCTCTACATAAC
>NMUG010002226.1:0-16355 GCA_002855965.1 Monotropa hypopitys | reverse complement strand
TCTACGTAGTCTTGAAGCACATTGAGAACCAGTCTTTCTTCGCCTGGCCGGACCAGAAGCTCGGAACAGCCGGCAAAACAAAGGATAAGCGGATCCATTGCACCTACCACAAGGAGCAAGGACACTTTATGACTGGGTACAAACCCTTCAAGTCGTACTTGGAGCTCCTGGTGCAGAAAGGCTACCTAGCCCAATGGATTGATCACCAGAGAACTCATGAGCTGATTCAGAGGACCGGACACCCCATCCTGTCGGAGGAGGACGTTCTAATGATCAACGTAATCCATGACCCCCTCAACAAGTAAGCTGTCGCCCGCCTTCGCGCAGAAATTGACCATGCCTCTACTCCAAAGCAAGTGCTCATAGTCGGATCTGCTTCTAAGCAGAAGTTTGCTTCCGAACGACTGGGATGGTCCATCACTTTCACGGAGAAGGACCTAGACTGAGTCCAGCTGCCGCACAATAATACCCTCATGGTCACTCTACGCATCGGACCGGCCAACGTCCGGCGTATCCTCATCGATCAGGGAATCTTTGCCGAGGTAATGTATGTCTGGCCGCTCAGAAAAATCACCCTCCCAGTCCAAGCAGGGTCCAAAATAGTTGACATGGAGTTCATTGTTGTCGATGTCCCAAGCCCATACAATGCCATCCTTGATAGGACCTGGATCTATTCCATACAAGCAATCGCTTCCACCTACCACCATGTCGTCTGGTTTATTGGATCCTCCGGACGACAGGAGGATGTCCATAGCGATCAGGCGTCATCAAAGCAATGTTATATCTCAACCGTCCAGAAAAACAAAGAAATGAAGCAAGTTCAGTGGGTAGAAGTCTTGGACGCCTCAGTTCTAGAAGATGTTGGCGCTCCGGTAGCCAACAAGGCGATTGAAGAGCTCATCTTAGTGCCGATCATTAGAGACGGCAGCCGGTCATTCCTTATGGACTCTTATCTTTCTAAACCGGAGCAGGAGGAGATGGTAGATTTTTTGAAAGCAAATATAGAGGTCTTCGCATGTACTCCATACGAGATGCTCGGAGTGGACTCGTCGTTCATCTTTTATCAGTTGAATGTTGATCCTGCCCGGCACCCCGTCATCCAAAGACCACGACGCTCCTCTCCGGCACACACCCAAGCAATCATCGAGAAAGTGGACCGGTTGTTGTAAGCCAATGCCATCCGGGAACTCCAATACCCCATATGGATGTCCAACACGGTCGTCGTCAAGAAGAAGTCCGGCAAGTGGCAGGTCTGTGTCGACTATACAAACCTCAATGGTGCCTGTCCGAAGGACTGCTTCCCATTGGATAGGATCGATTAGCTGATCGACGCCACTACCAGATACCAGAGACTCAGCTTCACGGATGCTTACATGGGCTACCACCAGATCTCAATGGCAGAGGAAGATATGGATAAGACGACCTTCATCACACCAAAGAGGGTCTACTGCTACAAAGTCATGCCCTTCGGTCTCAAAAATGCTAGAGCCATTTACCAGCGGATGGTCTCCCGGATGTCCTCCCGGCAGATCAGAGACACAATGGAGGCCTACATCGATGATATGGTCGTCAAGAGCAAGCTTTTGACCGATCACATCCGACATCTCACGGAAGTCTTTCAGATTCTCAAAAGGCACAGGCTCCGTCTCAATGCCGAGAAGTATGCCTTTGTTGTGGGGTATGGCAAGTTTCTTGGCTATCTGGTCACTAGCCGGGAGATAGAAGTGGACCCCTCCCAGGTCACCGTAGTGTCCAATCTGAGGCCTCCGTCCACCATCAAGGAGGTTCAACGGCTGACTAGTATGGCGTCAGCCCTCAATAGATTCATTAACTGGTCATCAGATCTCTGCCAACCATTATTCTAGGCAATCAAGACTAGCCGGCGCAGCTACAAGTGGATGAAAGAATGCAACCAGGTCCTCCAACAGCTGAAGAAATACATCTCCAGTCCTCCGGTCCTAGTCACACTGAAGGACATAGAGCCTCTCCTCCTCTATCTGGTCATCTCCCAGCATACTGTCAGCTCTGTTCTTTGCCGAGCTGAAGGGACAGAGCACCAGCCAGGCTACACCAGCAAAACTCTCCTTCTTACCGAAACAAGGTACTTATCACTTGAAAACTTGCACTTGCTTTGGTTTCTACTTCCAGGAAACTCCTGCCCTACTTCTAACAACATACTATTATGGTGTTGACGGAGCACTTGCTAAAGGTAGTCCTCTGGAAGGCCGACCTCTCCAATCAGATCTCAAAATGGGCGATCGAACTGGCCGACTTTGATATAAAGTATCAGTCCAGGATAGCCATCAAAGCCCAGGTGTTGGCTGACTTCGTCGCAGAGTTCTCTCAAGGGGTCATCCCTCAAGAAGCTCCAGCAGAGTCTCTGGCCAATGTCACAGATCTACAAGTTGCCTCCTCGTCTGCTGTCCCGCCTCCACGATGTTCCGGCAATTATGCCCAGCGCCTGGCGGAACAATGACAGCTCTTTCATGGGGATACATGGAGACTGCATATTGATGGCTCATCAAACAATAGGGGCTCCGGTGCATGCATTGTTTTGGTTTTCCCAGGGGGATTATCTGTGACACCCTAGTCTAAGGTGTCACCTGGAGTCCCGGAGGGGAGATCCGGGTCGATGGACAAGTCCCACATCGCTTGGTGAATGTAAGTTGTGTATACTATAAATAATATATCATGAACCTACCTAACACAAGACCTTTTAAAGCCGTGCGGGCGTCAAAGCCCATTGGAACATCCCAGTTAAGCGTGCTCGTCCTGGAGTAGTCCAGGGATGGGTAACCCCCTGGGAAGTCCAATGGGACTTGGCGACCAAAGCGGACAATATTGTGTAGGGTGGTAGCGGGTCGTTACATATGGTATCAGAGCCTGCACCAACCGGAAATGTGGGACCAGGAGGAGAATCTTGACCCCACACGAGGACGTGTGGTCCAAGTGGGGGAGATTGTGACACCCTAGTCTAAGGTGTCACCTGGAGTCCCGGAGGGGAGATCCGGGTCGATGGACAAGTCCCACATCGCTTGGTGAATGTAAGTTGTGTATATTATAAATAATAGATCATGAACCTACCTAACACAAGGCCTTTTAAAGCCGTGCGGGCGTCAAAGCCCATTGGAACATCCCAATTAAGCGTACTCGTCCTGGAGTAGTCCAGAGATGGGTGACCCCCCTGGGAAGTCCAATGGGACTTGGCGATCAAAGCGGACAATATTGTGCAGGGTGGGAGCGGGTCGTTACATTATCCATGAAAATACCATGTCCATTGACTACCCTGCCTCCAACAATAAGACAGAATATGAAGCTCTGATCTCCGTACTACGTCTTGTCCTAGACATTGGATTTGAATGAAAACAATAATGAAAAGAGCAAAATAGAAAGAGAAATCAATAGAAGGGTTTTCCATTAACTCAAAGATAGAGCTGTTACATGATTATATAGAGAGGGAGTTAGAACTCCACCGACATATCAAGTGGACTGGATAGGCCCAAACACACTACTGATCTTCTAGAACATAGAGAGTGATCTACCAGAAGATCACTCATAAGACCAAGATGAAACTATATGAATAACAAACTATTTACTGGAAGAAGGAGAGCAATCTTCCGGAACATCAAGAGTCCAGGACTAGAAGTCTGCAACATGAGCTACCATCTTCTGGAACATGGAGTGCTATCTTACAGAACATCAATTTATCAAGATTGGGAGTCTGCAGCATGAACCATCATCTACTGAAAGATGGGACTCAATCTACTGGAACATTATGTTTGAACTTAGCTTTAATTTGTTCCTTTAACATTCCCCCTCAAACTAAAGTTGGGAGGAACTTAGCTTTAGTTTGTTCCTCGGATATTCAAACCTTGATGTGGTGAGAGGTTTGGTGAAGATATCAGTTGTTTGATGCTCAGTAGGAACATAATCAACTTGAAGTTTTTTTTTTTGGAAAGTAACTTGAAGTTGTTTCTTGGCGATCTTTTCTATGACAAAGTGAAAGTCCACCTCAATGTGTTTGGTTCTTGCATGAAAAACAGGATTGGTAGCTAAAGAAATAGTAGAGTTATTATCACACCAGATCTTAGTGATCTGACTAGGATTATACATGTGAATATCCTTTAACAACTGGATTAACCACAAAACTTCAGAAGAAGTATTGGCCAAAGCCTTGTATTCAGCCTCTATGGAAGATCTGGCAACTATAGGTTGCTTCTTGGCTGACCAGGTGATTATGTTCTTTCCAAGAAAAACACTGTAACCACCTGTGGATCTTCTATCTTGAGCATCACCGTCCCAGTCTGCATCAGAGAATGCATTGATATTTGTTGATCCTTTGTTGAAATTCAGACCATGATTCATGGTTCCTTTTATATACCTCAGAATTCTTTTGATGTCAATAAAGTGATCCTCTGAGGGCATATGCATATGTTGACACACACTCTTAATAACATAGGCTATGTCAGGTCTAGTTAAGGTGAGGTACTGAAGAGATCCAGCAATGGATCTATACAATTCTGGATTTGTCATAGGGATAGGCTTATAAGTGTATTTTCTGAGAGATGATAGAGTAGAGCAAGCTGTGCAGTCTTTCATTCCAGCTTTCTTTAGCAAGTCTTTTGCATATTTATTATGACATAAGAATAAGCCATCTTTAGTTCTATGGACTTCAATTCCTAAGAAATAGTTTAGATTTCCTAATTCTTTGAGAGCAAACTTGGTATGAAGTTGATTAATTATATTTTGAATAAGACTCTTATTATTACCTGTAACAAGAATATCATCAACATAAACTAGAATATATACTATATTTTGTTTTTGTTGAAGCACAAATAAAAATGAGTCTGCCATACTATTCTTAAACCCTAGATCAAGGAGATATCTAGATAGCATATCATATCAGGCTCTGGGAGCTTGTTTTAAACCATATAAAGCCTTGTGAAGAAAACATACCTTGTCTGGATAATTAGGATTTAGAAATCCTTGAGGTTGAGTGAGATACACATGTTCTTGAAGATTGCCATGTAAAAATGCATTGGAGACATCTAGTTTCTTAATATCCCAATCCCGTTGAATAGCTAGTAAAACAACAACTCTAATAGTAGGCTGTTTGACTACAGGACTAAAGGTTTTTGTGAATCTGTTGAAAACTTTTAGCTACTAATCTAGGTTTATATCTGGCTATTGTGCCATCAGGATTCTTTTTAATTTTGTAAGTCCATTTACATCCAACTATAGGCATGTTAGGAGGAGGAGACACAAGACTCTAGGACTTCTGTGACATTAGAGCATTATATTCTTCTTGCATAGCTTGTCTCCAAACAGGTGAGGAGTTAGCTTCTTTAAATGTCTTTGGTTCTTCATTATCAAAGTTTTGAATGTGAATGTTTATATGTTCATTATTTATTTCACTTCTTCCTTTGGACCTTGTTCTCATAGAATGACAGAATTTATTGTTATTATCATTTGTAGATTTGTTTTGATTTTGAGCATAACTCTTATATCCGATAGTCATGTGATGAGAAGGAATATTTATATTCCTTTGACATTGGGGTGAACTATTCAGAAGTTGAGTATCAATCATTGTGTTGTCATCTTCAGTCAAAGAGATACCTGTATCATCAGTATATTGTTTGAAGTGAATAGAATTTTCAGTTTTGTTGTAATTATTACAATTTTGATTTGATATAGAGTTCATAATAGATTAGTAGGGAAAATAACTTTCAATAAATTTGACATGTCTAGTTAAGTAAACTCTATTAGTTACAGGATCAAGACACTTATACCCCTTGGTACCAGGTGAGTATCCTATAAAGATACATGTTTTGGATCTTGGTTCAAGTTTATTTGTATTGTAGGGTCTAACATAAGGGAAACAAGTGCACCCAAAAGGTCTTAGCATGAGATAATCAGAAGATTGTTTATATAATCTATCATAAGGAATATCAAAGTTTAATGATGAATGAGGAAGTCTGTTTATAAGATACATGGATAAAACCATGGCTTCAAGCCAGAATTTTATGGGCATTTGAGCTTGTTGAAGAAGAGTAATAGTTGTTTCAACAATATGAGCATGCTTTCTTTCAGCTAAGCCATTTTGTTGAGGTGTGTGGACAAGATGTTTCTTGTAGCATACCAAAGGTATGAAACAGTTGAGTCATGAGGTTATTCAAGAATTCACCACCACAATCTGACCTTATAACCTTAATATTGGTGCCAAACTGATTTGACACAAAGTTTCTAAAAGTAGAAATCCTATTATAAACATCACTTTTGAAATGCAATGGAAAGAGCCAACTATATCTTGTGAAATTATCAATAAGAAGTAAATAGTATTTGTAGTCTGTAAAGGAGCTAACTGGAGTAGGGCCCCATACATCAGCATATAAAAGATCAAAAGGTTTTATAGATTTAGAACTAGAGGTCAAGAAAGATAGTCTGTGACTTTTTCCATTATTGCATGCATAACAGTCAAAGCCTTTTACATTTCCTGCAATTTGAATTTTATTTCTAGAGACAAGATTCTTAATCATGTCACCATTAGGATGACCTAATCTTCTATGCTGGAGCTCAATATTGGAAGATACACCCACTAAAGCAGCAGAAGTTTGATCCTTGCTAGAAGAAGGATGTATGGGATACAGGCCCTGTTGACATATTTCTTTGTGAACAATCTGGTTGGTACTCAAATCCTGTATCATATAACCATTGGAGTCAAATATAATCCTACAGTTATTATCTAAAGCAATTCGAAAAACTGATAGTAAATTATGTGAGATCTTAGAAGCATGTAAAATATCTTTAAGATTAAGACTATATCATGGAAGATTAAGTTGAGTATTACATGTGTTCTGGACTTGAACATACTGTCCATTACCTACCATCACCTGATTTGGATTGAATTGAGTTGGATGTGAGATATTATTCCCATTATTTGTAACATGTGTTGTTGCTCCTGAGTCCAGAAATCATTGAGTAGTTTGATTTGTTCCAGATTGATCAATGCCAGTTATTCCCTTATTTTGACCGGTCTGATTGAGACCATTAGGAATGTACTGGGAGGCAACATTAACTTGATACTTTGATCTGAAGTTACTTTTCTGATTTTCATTCCCCCAATTCGCATAGTTTTGATGTTGGGGCTGAGAATTGGTTTCATATCTAAAGAAGCATCTGTCAACCAAGTGATTTGTTCTTCCATAGATCTGATAGGGGTTATTACTTCTTGAGTTTCCCTTATAGTTGTTTCCTTTGTATCTTCTCCCATTGTTGCCATTATTGTAAGAAACTTGAGTGAAGTTTTGATTGGGATTATTACCTTGTGACTGAATTTGACTAATGGATTGACGAAAATTTTTGCTAATGTTTCTTGTGTTTTGATGATATTGTTGCTGAACATGATCATTCTTGACCACCAAGGCAGAAGTGGTATCAATTTTCTCTTGATAAAGATCTTAAGCCATAAGCATAGAACATAACTCACAGAATTTTAGGTTGCTGATGTATGATCTTGTACGGATGGCCTGCTTGAAAGTTCTGTATATCTCATCAGGTAGACCATTAAGGGTGTAAAATATAACATCTTCATCATCAATATGACACCCGGATAGATCAAGTTTTTGAAGAATCATCTTGATATTATCAAGGTATTCCTCCATCTCACTATTATTCTTGATAGTAAAGAGTTTCCTCTTCATATCCATAACATGGGTTCTTGATAGGTTACTAAATCTTTCTTCAAGTTTTATCCGTAGCTCGATAACTCTGTGAGAACCACTTACATGTGTGAGAACTGCTGGGGTTAATGTAGCAATGAGACAGGATAACAAAAGTCTATCAGCCATCATCCACTTTTGATGATCAGGGTTAGGAGATTTATCACCTGTGTCATCCTGAATTTTTTTTCCAGGGGTACTATGTGATCTATTAATCAGATCAGAAAGGCCATTTGCAAATAGAGCCGTTTAAACTTGTGTTTTCCAAGCCATGTAGTTGGTTGAGTCAAGTTTCACTGTGACAAAGCTTTGAAAATTGTTAATAAGAAATTTCAGAGAGGGTGACATTGAATCTGTAGCCATTGATGATGATCAAGATGGGAAAGACAGCGAATCTTGATTTTCTTGATGCTCTCTTTGAGCCTTCTGTAATGACAATTAGTCATATATCTCTGATACCATGAAAACAATAATGAAAAGAGCAAAATAGAAAGAGAAATCAATAGAAGGTTTTTCCATTAACTCAAAGATAGAGATGTTATGTGATTATATAGGAAGGGAGTTAGAACTCCACCGACATATCAAGTGGGCTGGATAGGCCCAAACACACTACTGATCTTTTAGAACAAAGAGAGTGATCTACCAGAAGATCACTCATAAGACCAAGATGAAACTATATGAATAACAAACTATTTACTGGAAAAAGGAGAGCAATTTTCCTGAACATCAAGAGGCCAGGACTAGAAGTCTGCAACATGAGCTACCATCTTCTGGAACATGGAGTGCTATCTTCCAAAACATCAATTTATCAAGATTGGGAGTCTGCAGCATGAACCATCATCTACTGGAAGATGGGACTCAATCTACCGGAACATTATGTTTGAACTTAGCTTTAATTTGTTCCTTTAACATTGAAGACATCTTCGTCTACATCGACTCTCAGCTGGTCGTCAATTAATTGACCGGAGAGTACGATGCCAGAGATGACAGGATGTGCAAGTACCTCAACTCTGCCATCATCGAAATGAAGAAGTTCAAGACCTTCCGGATAGAACAGATCTCAAGAGAATACAACTCCCATGTCGACGCCCTCGCCAAGCTGGCCTCCGCATGTGCTCCCTCCAGCCAGCGATCAATTTTATTCAGCATTATCTCACAGCCAAGCTACGAGCCTCTGGTCATGGAAGTGAGCACCATATCTAATGGACACAGCTTGATGGAATCGAATAAAAAGAGCTGAATCATAGGAACTAGAAGTGAATCCATACTGGCCAATGGTAGACCTAAATTTGGCATACCATGCACGAGGAGCTTGTTTGAGATTGTACAAGGCACGATTGAGTTTGCAAACTTGAGATGGTGCATGAACATAACCCGGGGGTGGTTTCATGTAGACTTCCTCTGTCAGATCACCATTAAGAAATGCATTTTTGACATCCATTTGAGATAAATGCCAACGACGAGCAGCAGCAATAGCAATAAGGCTTCGAACAGATGTGAGTCGAGCTATTGGAGCAAAAGTTTTTTAATAGTCAATGTCGTACTCTTGAGTGAATCCCCTATCGACCAGTCGTGCTTTATATCGTTCCACATTCCCATCAGAGTGTGTTTTGATTTTATAAATCCACTTACAACCAATAATAGTCTTTCCTGATGGAGGGTCAACTAAATCCCAAGTATGGGGTTTCTCTGGGCCTGTATTTCAACTGTCATTGCTTGTTTCCAAAGATGGTTAGAACTAGCCTCTTGATAGGATTGAGGTTTATGATGAGAGAGAATGGTGGAGAAACAATGATAATCACGAAGATGAATAGGTATTTGACTTAGCCTTGTAGAATGGCGACGATGAGGTGAGAAAGGATTGAGATCTGCTGATAAGGTGGGGGCAGGCATTGTTGATGGTGTAGGACTAGGAATAGGAGCAGGATCCTCGTATTGGACAGTTTCCTCAGGAGGGGTTGTAGATTGAAGTACTGAAGGAGAGTTTGTCTCATTATCATCAAAGAAGAGGTCAAGAGATGCATCAATAAAGAATCATGAGATATTAGGAGTGGTTATATTAAACTTGGACATAGATGAGAACATCTTGTATTCCCAAAAGATAACATGACGAGAAACATGAAGACATTTTGGAAAAGGGTCCCAACATCTGTAACCTTTGTGTTCAATTCCATAGCCTAGAAAACAACAGAGACGAGCTTGCGGCTCCAATTTTATATGCTCATGGGGCTGAAGCAAGACAAAACAAACACAGTCAAATTCCTGAAACTTGGTATAATCAGGCGATGATCCATACAAATGCTCATGAGGAGATTGATTTTGAATGACAGGAGTAGAAACAAGATTGATTGTATAGACGTCAGTTAAGACAGCTTCTCCCCAAAAACGTTCTGGACAAGAGGAGGAAATAATAAGAGCATGGGTAGTATCTAGAATGTGTCTATGTTTACGTTCAACCCGACCATTTTGTTGTGAGGTTCCAGGACAAGATCGATGAGGAACAGTGCCATGACTACGAAGAATATTAATAAAATTTGTTTCTTTGTATTCCATGGCATTGTCAATATGAAAAACTTTGATAGGACGAGAGAATTGAGTTTGGACCATAGCAGCAAAGTTATGATATATTTTGGGTAATTCAGATCGATTTTCATGATATATATCCATGTATATCGGGAAAAATCATCAATAAATATTACGAAGTATCGAGAGTCCCCCATGGTAGGGTGAGGTGAAGGCCCCCAAATATCAGAGTCAACAAGATCAAAAGAAGCACATAAAACTGAGTCACTTTTGTTAAATGGAAAAGCATGTTGTTTTGCAAGTTGACAAGATAGACAATTGACATTCTCATTTTGAACTGTGCCTAACTGACCACCAGAAATCAATGGTTGTAGTCGACTAAATGACACATGACCCAAACGAAAATGCATATATGAGATGGAATAGTAGTAGAGACTAAAGCCATATAAGGAGTGGATGTAGTTAAATGAGATGGTAGATGAAGATTGACAAGCTCCAATAGACGCCCAATCTTATGGCCTATACCAAGTGTCTTTCTACTCCTTGGATCTTGGACACAACAACCAGTGGAAGAAAATGTAATGGTGAGACCAAGTTCACATAATTGACCCATAGAAATAAGGTTAAGGGTAAGCTTTGGAATAAGATAGGCATTTGAAATAGACACATTCGATGTGGAGACACTGCCTGGATGACTAACAAACATTTGTCAATCATCTGCAGTATGAATAATAGATAGTTTAGTGGTAGTGTTGTTAGAAGAAGATATTGAGGAATCCGAGGTCATATGGTTATATCAGGCAGAGTCAAAATACCAAGAAGGACTACCAGAGGTAACAGAGAAGGCGGTAGAAGGTGTATTACCAGATGTAGATGCAGAAAGTTGTTGAAATATATCCTGGAGATCACTGATAGTAATATATGATGATGAAGATGTATCATTGGCAACAACAACAGAATGAGATGAGGCCTTGGATGGTTTACCATACTTGAACTGAGTACCCTTTGATTCATTGTTGTTGGATTGAGTATGAGCAGATGACAAACGAGGATGCTTGGGACAATTATATTGAAAGTGGCCTGGTTTGGTCTTATTGCAATGTTTACACATTCCACATTAATCCATAAGCCAAAAACTGATTGGTGATATGGGTTGTGGAGCTACCTCTCGCTCGAGGTGCTACAAGGGCAATATCCATAAGACGGTACTGTTTTTTATGGCAACTGAGATGATAATGGAGGTTGTTTGATGGAAGTTTGATTTCGGATTTTGGATTAAAGGCTTAAATCAATCTGATTGGGGGGTGGAGATTCCGATCTGGTGGTTCCGATTGGGATTTGGACAACGGAGGTTGGAGTCGTGGAAGATAGAGAGGGTGAGATGGATGCTGGATTCGTGGCAGAACGAGGTCCGATCTACGCAAATTTGGATGGGCGAGGGGCATTGGACGACGGATCTGGGCGAATCTGGGAGGGAATGGGAGGATCTGGGTGGGTCAGGCGGAACTAGGTGACAGGGAGTTGTGATAAAGAACAAATAGCAGCAAGAGGGAGAAATCTAAAAGGAGCAGTACCAAAGAGAGTTGTCGGAGGTTCTGTATGCTTATTAAAGGTCTAACTTATAGTTGTGGAAGGTTATATAAACCAAGGTCTGGATGTGCACAATAGTTGTTGCCAGAGTTGCTATAGTTGTCCGGACTTGCTACAGTGATTAGGTCCATTGACGAAGATCAGACCATGGCCAAGGAGGGACTGAGGCCGATTTGGATAGATTTGGATAGGGCGACGATGGCAGTAGTCGACGAGAGAAGCAGTAGTGTTGGCGACGAGACTAATGCTGATGCTGATGGTGAACAACGAGGAACGAGTAGCGAGACAGATCATGATTTTAGCGATTGATTTGAGGATTTTAGCGATTGATTTGGGGATTTCTTGGTTTGGGAATTGATTATGGAGTCGAACGATTGGCTTGAATCAATCGAGAGATCTTGAGAGATACCTGAGATAGGGGTTCGGTAGGATTTAGTTTGAGAGTCTTTTTCGACTTGTTTGAGAGAGAGGCGGAATTGTGATGGGTTGGGTTGCATTGTGCGGCTATAGTAGCAGATTGCATGTGATGGTCAGATGAATGGAGAATGGTAGGGCCGATGAGAACTGATGGATTGCGCAATGGGTTGCGCAATGAGAACTGAAGCAGATGTGATGCAAGATGGCTGCGCTGGGGGCCGTAGGATGCGAGATGGTTGTGTTAGGGGGCCAGAGGAGGGTCGCCAATGATGGTATAACCAATGATGGAAGCGGCTAGGGTTTAGGGTTGGCTGATGAAAATGGCAACTAGGGTTTGGGAACTGGTATAGGATCTGATACCATATTACGAATATTGGAAAGAATAATTGTATATTAGATTGAATTAAACATTGTACAATATAACTCTATATATAGGTGAAGATATGGCTAACTATAGTAATACAGAAATATGGAAATGCAAGAAAAAGGAAAGAAACAATAAACTAGAAAATCCTAGAAGATCCTAGAATATGACTATTACTAATATACATTAACATCCCCCTCAAACTCAAGGTGGTGAAGTTGAGATCAGCTTGAGTTTGGAAACTAGATCAACAAAGCATCCCGGAGGATGAGCTTTTGTGAAAATATCTACAGTTTGATTGGAGGAGGAAACGGATTGTAGAGAAATAGTCCCACAAGTAATATGTTTTCGCACAAAATGACAGTCGATCTCAATATGTTTGGTGCGATCATGAAACACATCATTGTGAGCAATTTGAATAGCACTGTGATTGTCAGTGTAGAGTTGCAGCATCAGTAATAGGTACTCCCATGTCTGTCAGTAACCAGCGAAGCCAGATAAGTTCTTGAGTAGCATCAGCAAGGGCATGATACTCAGCTTCTGTACTAGAGTGGGATGTGACAGTTTGCTTTTTACTTCACCAAGAGATAAGAGAACGACCGAGAAAGAAACAAAATCCAGTAGTTGAATGATTAACGGTGGGATCACCTGCCCAATCAGCATCTGAATAACCACTTAAAGAGAGAGAAGAATTAACAGAGTAATGGAGACCATGAAATAAAGTGCCTTTGATATACCGGAGAATCCGAAGCACATCGGAATAGTGAGTAGAACGAGGAGCTGTCATAAACTGACTAACTAGATGAACAGCATAAGCAATATCAGACCGAGTAACAGTAAGATAAATCAAGTTGTCAACTAACTGACGATATAGAGTAGCATCTGTAAGTAATGTACCATCCAATGGAGTAAGTCGAACATTTGTTTCAAGAGGAGTTGAAACAGTCTTACTGTCAGTGAGGCCAACTCGAGCAAAGAGATCAGCAGAATATTTTTCTTGAGAAAGATAGTAACCAGATAAATCAGACAGAATTTCAAGCCCCAAGAAATAGCCAAGAGTACCTAAGTCTTTCATCTCAAACTGTTGACTGAGATATTATTTAAGAGCTGAAATTCCAGAGATATCATCTCCAGTTATGATCATGTCATCAACATATAATAGGATAAGAATAGTCCCATGTTCATTATATCGAATAACAAGAGCTGAATCACAGGAACTAGAAGTGAATCCATATTGTCCAATGGTAAAGCTAAATTTGGCATACCATGCACGAGGAGCTTGTTTGAGACCGTACAAGGCACGATTGAGTTTGCAAACTTGAGATGGTGCATGAGCATATCCCGGGGGTGGTTTTATGTAGACTTTCTCTATCAGATCGCCATTAAGAAATGCATTTTTGACATCCATTTGAGATAAATGCCAACAACGAGCAACAGCAACTGCAATAAGGCTTCGAACAGATGTGAGGCGAGCTACTAAAGCAAAAGTTTCTTCATAGTCTATGTCATACTCTTGAGTGAATCCCCTAGCAACCAGTCGTGCTTTATATCGTTCCACAGTCCCATCAGAGTGTGATTTGATTTTATAAATCCACTTATAACCAATAATAGTCTTTCCTGATGGAGGGTCAACTAAATCCAAAGTATGGGTTGTGAGACCCCGGTCCTGGAAAATATTAAATAAAAATGTTTAATTGGGCAAATATAAATTTTGGGAAAATTTTGAGAATTATTAGATATTTAATTGAGCCTTGAGGTTATGAAAATAAGGGAAAGAATTAAGTTCAGGGGCCTAAGTGAAAGAATTAAAGTCTGGGAGCCCAAACTGAGTTCTGCCGAACAGCGAGGGTTCGGCCACGTGGAAGTCCGACCACCTCAGCTGGTTACATGGCAGTTCAGCCATGTGGACTGTTATGTAGGCAACCACTCTAGCAGAAGAGACAAGGACTGAGGTCGGCTCAACTCCCAGCCAAGAAGGAGTGACGTCAGGAACCACTTCGGTAGAAGAAGCCAAAGGGTGTGCGGTTGAGTGGGCTGAGGTCAGCCAGCTACAAGCCAAGCTAGGCGGCCGGTGGGACCACCTTTTTGTGAGTGGCGCCGTTTGTGTGTCTGCCACAAGTCCGGATCAATATTCTCTTCTCTATCTATAAATACCATTCTCATTCCCTTCGTTTTTGGCACAACACCAATTGAGAGCATCCATACTCTATGTTTCTCTCTCTAGAAACTTTGTCCGAAGCACTTCAGCTCGGGAAAGTCTTGAACCTTGATTTCAAGAGTCCGGCAGCTCATATTTTATGCTCAAGTGATCGGCAACTCATCTGCCGCACAGCCAATCATCAAAATACTGTTTGGTAATTCAAACAACTCAGAAGCATTCCTTGAGTTTCATCCTTCGGTTCTTAGCTCGTCAAATCATTTTCCAAATTTCAAACGACTCAATTCAGCTCGGCAAAAGCTTCATTTCATCCGAAAGGCTCAGCAAAGACCTTATTCACGTCAGAATCAGTTCGACAAAGCTATTTAGCTCAGATCTATTGACCTTCGGCACATTGAACTCTGGCCAAAGGTATAACTATTATCTTTTACCATTTTATGTTTGGCAAAGGCCCTAGAATACTAAATAGTTGTTCGGCAGACTTAAATTCAAGTCTTGTCTTGATAATTTTACTTCGGCAAACTCATTCGGAGTCTTGCCGCACACTATTGTTGTTGCTCCTATGCGAGGCTATTACTTTTGGTTCTGCTCGGCCAAAAGAGTTCCGCCGCACAACCATTTGTTCTCTGCTCGGCAAAGCTAGCATTTGGCTAAGACTTGCCCATACTATTGTCATTTAGCTCGTCCAAGTTATTTTTCAGTTCGGTCGCACTCCCATGTATATGTTGATTGATTGATCATCACTCTGTCCGAAGCAATTGTGTTCGGCAGAGGACAGTTCGTTCTTTGATTAAAATCAGCTCGGCTACAACTTCAGTTGTTCGGGCAATTATCCCAAGGCCTTTAAAACTGTCCTCTGGTCATTTTCGACCTATGTTCAACTTGAATCAAGCTTTGAAATATCCTGGTATTTTCATTTAACTCAACATAGTGTCCGGACTAAAGCATGGCAGCTCGGCAACTAGCCAGTCGGTTGTGTTTTATCTCGGTAGATCATTGGTGGGCAGACCTGAGCTTACGATAGCAGACCATGAGCTAAACATTGAATTTATGCTTAGGTGAGTCTCCGGTTAGACCAGAGACCTTTGGTCAAACTTAGTTTAGTCTTTCTGCCAAGTTTGGTAGTTTGGAAAGAAACCTCCGGTTAGACTGAGCTCTGGGTATAAAGTCTTCGGCAGGCTATGCTTCGTTCAAGCTCAGCTCGGCAATGTTTTTGGGCAGAAGCTTTACTTAGAATAATGAGTTATGATGTATTATTCAGATTTGGGCTAAGCTTTCATTAAGGAGAAAGTGACCTAGAAGGTTAAGGAAATCTCGATTCAGGTGAATCTTTATATACTGCTTTACTCATACAATTTCAAGTGCTTTTCCTTTGAATTATGTTTATAATTATTGAACCAAGAATGCTATGTTATTTCCAAGAGGTTTTGAAATATGGATTAAGCACAAACTCTCATTTTCACATGGATAAACAATTTGGAATATTGATTGATGTATTATTGTACGAAAGTCCATAAGATAGGGATTATAATGAAATAAAGAGAAAAAGAAATTGAAATAGAGATGAAACAGAAATAAGGTGCTA